>JBAMBL010000951.1:0-25188 GCA_037043405.1 Drosophila subquinaria
GTCAAGGGCGACAGTTTTAAGAAATGTTATCGAACTTAGAGTTCAAATCTCAACTGTACTTTAACCATCAGTTTTTATTTAAACATATTAGATTTAATAAAATAATAGTGGAAAGCAATAAAATAAAGGTTTACAATTTTTTATAACGAGTTGATCGATATTGTCTATCGATAAATGAGATATCGATTAAATAAATAAAGGTTTTTCGTTTCTATATCGATTAAATCGATATTTCTTATCGATAAATGAAATATCGACTAAATAAATAAAGGTTTACTATTCTTATCGAGTAAATGGATATTGTTTATCGATAAATAAAATATCGATTGAATAAATCAAGGTTTACTATTTTATTATCGAGTAAATCGATATTGTTATCGATAAATAAGATATCGATTAATTGAAAACTGTACTTTATCTATCAGTTCTTTATAAAAAAAAATTAAGACAATTTCTTGCTACTCTCTCTGACTCAGCAATCAATTTAATCGTTTAGCCTTGTTATCGAAGCTTTTTATTAAATGTCAACTGTACTTTATATGTTTGATCTACACAAAGTGTCAATTTAGTAATCAAAAGCAACTTTATAGAGCTAATCGCCAATATTTAAGCCATTTTTTGACTACATTATGTTAACGAAAGCCCGCTCGAAACTGTCCATAAAGACAATTTATGACTGTGAAGTAAACTGTAAAACGCAATCAAGCGTTTAACGCCATCATCAAATGGCTTGTAGAACACCATTTTGACGGCCAGTTTATATTGGGCCCAAATAAAGGCTATAAAACTAGCGGCTCGTCTCCAAGTTATGCGTAAACTACTTATTTGTCATGCCAAACAGTTGGCCAGGTCAACACTTTTATGACTCACACACATGGTGTACCTTAACAGACACAGAATGAGATACATTTGAGGCTTGATATTAAAAGAATTTCTGAGGCAGATGCTAAAGAACTCGGCAGCCTATCTAAATGCGAAATCTTCAAGTGCAACGAGCACAAAGATATTCCCGTCCAAGACTTTTTAAAATTCCAGTGACAACTGCGATTAGAGGGAATCAAATGAGAACTTTTTTTTTTGACACAACGAAGCAGGAATACTCTGGCAGAGTAAGCAGGAAATTTTGATATGCAAAAAATTTTAATTAAAAATAAAAATTTAATTTTCATACATTTTTATAAATTGTTATTTGTCATAAATATATTTTTTTATATTTATAAAATTACAATTGTTGCGATTCCTGTTTGAAAACATATTCTGCCATTAAAGTTAATTAGCCACCCAAACCTCAACTTAATTTACAGCGTAATTTTGGTTAATAATGTGTAAGAAAAATGGGAAATAAGATTAATTATTTCCGCAGTAAAGTGTACAACAAGTCTGTGATAGGGCGACAAGTTGGGGGCAGAGCTCGTCGACCGCTTCTTGGCTAACAAATTGGCCAACACGCCGTGTACGTGTCTGCGAGCCATGGCCCAAAATGTGCCCAGGGAGACAAGACAAGACCAAGAGCATAAATGGCTTAAAGACGAGCAGAGAAATCTTGATAAAAATGAATGAAAATAAATGCAAAGCCAAGCGGTTCAACTGTTTGGGGCACAGCGGGTCAAAAAACTGTGGCACGTGTGACAATGCCAAAAAAAAAAAAAAAAAATTGGTAGCCACATTTGCAGGTGACAAAAACACACACAAAATCTATGTATCAAAAAAAGGTGTTGCCACTGATGAATATCAGAGCGCTTAGAGTCTCATTACGACACCTCTTTTCTCACACTTTTCAATTCGTCAACTGTCTGTCATAAGTTTTGGTATTTTTTACCCTTTCTTCATAGCGCCTTTTTATGGGTCCAGAAAACCAATTGCCACTTTTGTTCTTCTCGTACTGCAATTATGGCAATTAGCATTGCCTAGCGAAAAATCCGCTGATTTCTTGATGAGTTTAGCACAATTTAGGCGAGTTATTGATAAAAAGAACTCAAAAGTCCTTGGTACTGTGTCGTGATGTGACAAAATCTAAACTAATAATTGTCCAAAAATTATGAGAAATATGTATGTGACATTTAGACAAAGATTAAAGATACTAAAAGTTTACTAACTTGTTTGAAACAGTTTTATATCAATAGAACCTAAACTGTCAAAAATATCATTACTATGATAAACTAATTATTTTGCAAGTTACTAAATTTGTTATTTTCTATAAATGTCTAACCTAGTATGCAATTATTAATTTGTTAAAATTATTGATCTGCTAGCTATTCTATAAGCACATATTTCTCATAAATCAGACAATTTTTAGTTCGAAAATTACTAGCTTAAAAAAAACTGGGCAGTTTGAAAGTAAACAGAAAATAATTGTACTTTACTCATAAATTTTGCATCTAGTAAAGTAAATTTTGACAGAAATTGCTAAAAAGTTAAATTTGTCATATGTCAGTAATTTTTCTAAATTTAGAAATTTCAATCAGAATTCCAATTGAATCTGAATTCAAATTAAATTTAAAAAACAATGAAATAAATAATAGATGAATAAAACACAAAGATTACAACAATATTTAAATAACAATCTGCGCATCTACTTTAAAATACAAGTTCAAATTTAATGCGAATTTTATTTGGTGTGATCTTTTTTTTCTCACTCGGTTTTGGTTTTTTGCGAGTTTGGCATTTTTGTCAGCTGACACAGCAAACCAATGATTAGCAACTGGCATTCTGACTAAATTGCCAATAATATATATACTAAGATTGCAGTAAGAACGTGTTTATTAATAACAAGGCGAAACCATTTTTTTTCCTTCATAACTTAAATAAACAAAACTCGAGATCGCCGGCGCTTTGTTTCTCCAAATGCCGGTAATGATTGAAAACATTTTTTAATATTTGCTTAACACGTGGAATCCCATAAAATAGTGAGTAGTTAACTATAGTTAAATGTTGACCCGGATCTGCTGGTTCAACTGTAGAATATTGAAAAACATAATGCATAAAATGTAAACTAAAGTCTGCCAATAAACCTACTAACTTTGATAGCATTTGAAAAGACCTCAGCCTTGGTATTCAGGCAAAACTTGAACTCAAATTTCGATTATTTATTTGCATTTCTCATCTAACAATCCAGTTTGATTTCTTTGTATTAGCTAAGCGCTAAGTGTTAATCTGCTGTACAAGTACAGACGGGAATTTTGAAATCTTTCTGGCCATGACTAACGGTTCAAATTACGATCATACTCGTAATTAAATTTTTGGCGATTTTATTTGACAGATTTGAAAATTAATTTTAATACAAGTTTCTGAGCTACATTTACAGTTAATGGCATTAAAAATTTACAGTTAAAACAAGTCGAAATTCGGCTTAAATAAATCCTTCTTTTATTTAGATTTATATATATATTTTTGTTAATTAAATTATTATTCAATTTACACTCACCATGCATAAAACTGCACGCGTCATTTTGCAACGAATTTATGTTGAATTTGACACAAGAAACTCCAGTAATTATATATTTATTTTTTAACAAATTTTGCGATCTTGAAATATATAAAGAAAATTAAGAAAAATTTGTTTTTAAAAAATCAATTCATATTTTTTGCACAAGCACTGTGATTTTTTATAAATATATAAATATATTTTGTGTTGTCCTTGTCGTTAGTAGAGTTTCTTTTTTTTTTTTTTTGAGATTTTGAGTTTGCAGTTAGGCGTAGTTCACTGTATTTACTTGGGGAAAAGGGAGCCTAACTAGAGCTCATACCGTGCTGACCGATGTGGACGAACTGAAGATGAACGCCGCCCGTCTTTGCCATATAAACAACGCAGCTCAAAACAACAAAACAAAAAAAACATGTACCAAAAAAATATCTGAAAAAATAACCTGAGAGCAGCTCCTCACTAATACATACACACACATATGTGAGTGTATTCATGAGTAGTATTCGAAAATGAGTTTGGGAGCAGCTCCGGTGACAGTTGATTGTCAGCGTCTCTGTATAAAGTGCGTGTGTGCGAACTTATGTGTATGAGTGTAAAACAAGTTTGTTTTTTTTTTTTCGTCGCTGAATTTGTTAATTTATACGGCCAAGAGTAAAGATGAGCTTAACTTACTTAGTTGCAGCTGATACTCAATAAATTGTTGCTACTCTCTCGCCCAGAAAGAGACAGCCAATGACTGATCTCTCTCTCTCTCTCTCTCACTACCCCTAAGTTTGCTATGCGTGTTTTAAGAATCCAACTTTACTTTCAAGTTGTTAAATTTTGTTCATTAAAACTTTAAGATTTATTCGCCGAATTTTCGATATTCCTTTTGTCTTTAATTGAAAATTCGGGTTTTTCGTGTTTCTCTAAAAATTTATAATTTTTTTTCAGTCAATTTTGAATCGAAAACTGATCTATTAGCAATAGATAGTAGCTCTGCTTGTTCTTCTCCCGAGCCGGTTATTGATTTTTTGGAGATAAAATTTGAATAGCAAATGTGAGATGTGTATGCAGTGTATCTTAAAAATAGTTGCTTAGTTTTATTGATTTAATTAATGCTTACATAATACACACACTTTTTTTAGTTTTCCTTCAGAATGCGAATTTTGTTGGATTTTGATTTCCGTGTATATATTAATTGATACAGCGGGGCATAATTAAAATAAATTACCAGCTATAGATCACAATATATGGAGTCGTTTATAATTTGATTATGAAATCACACGGTAGCTGAGATCATGATGCTATATACAATACATAAGTAGGAAATCGATTAAATAGCCTAATCTCAATCGCAAACTTAATTCATTTGGCTTAATTGAGACACCTCGTTGATCCACGACATTCTTCCGTTTGATGATCCGCTTAGAAGAATTAAGCATAGAATGTTGCACAATCTGACATTTAACATTGCGCATACGCAACGTTGTGCGAACTTACAGATTTGTAGCTGTCACATTTCGACAAAAAAAAAAAAAAGGGGAAACAATTAGCTAAGTTTTATAAATCCTACAACTAGTTTCTGGCAGTTGTTGCTCTTGAAAACTGCAATTGACACAGTTTAAAACGCCGTGTTCGCAAACAGGATGAAGTTAACGACAATGCTTAAGTCAAGGCAAAGTCAACCAAAAATATGAAAATAATATGAAAAAACAATAAAAAAAAATAAAAACAAAAATTACGTATACGCATTCGAGATACGCAGCATGCAGCGCCTTTTGGCTCAGCACAGCTGGTGCTTTCAATTGGCCTGATCTCTTTAAAAAACGATGTCTCGTGGGCTTTTTTAAGATATGGTTAACTATGCAGACAGCTGTGATACCCTACACTTAACTACAGTTCTTAAGAATCCTTTAAACTAGGAGAAAAAAATGTTACAATGGCTAAATCTCAGATTTACTATTTTTGGGGAAATATCTTGGAAATAAGTTTTACTTTTATTACAAAATTATGTTATAAAATTTAATTTAAAATGATGAATAGTTTTAAAAGGATGCTTTATTTTTAAAAATTATTTTAATTATATAAATCAAATTATTATTAAATGAATTATTAAATTATTTTAAAATACAAAAATATCTTGGAAACAAGTTTTACTTTTATTACAAATTTTTATTATAAAATTTAATTTAAAATCTTATTTCTTGTATAAACTAATACATTACGAAATGATGAATAGTTTTTAACGGATTCTTTATTTTTAAAAATTATTTAAATTAAATTATTATTAAATTAATTATTAAATTATTTTAAAATACAAAAATATCTTGGAAACAAGTTTTA
Organism: Drosophila subquinaria; assembly: GCA_037043405.1. Lineage (NCBI taxonomy): Eukaryota > Metazoa > Arthropoda > Insecta > Diptera > Drosophilidae > Drosophila > Drosophila subquinaria. The sequence goes on from JBAMBL010000951.1 coordinate 5,750, forward strand.
CTTTTATTACAAATTTTTATTATAAAATTTAATTTAAAATCTTATTTTTTGTATAAACTAATACATTACGGAATATTAAATAGTTTTAAAAGAATTTTTTATTTTTTAAAATTATTTTAATTATTTAAATTAAATTATTATTAAATTAATTATTAAATTTTTTTAAAATACTATTTCTAGAAAAATATCTTGGAAACAATTTTTACTTTTATTACAAATTTTTATTATAAAATTTAATTTAAAATCTTATTTTTTGTATAAAGTAATACATTACGAAATGATAAATAGTTTTAAAAGGATGCTTTATTTTTAAAAATTATTTTAATTATTTAAATTTAACTATTATTTTATTTATTATTAAATTATTTTAAAATATAAAAATATCTTGGAAACAGTTTTTACTTTTATTAAAAATTTTTATTATAAAATTCAATTTAAAATTATATTTTTTGTATAAACTAATACATTACGAAATGATTAAAAGCTTTCAAACAATTCTTTGTTTTTAAAAATGAGTTTATTATATCCAATTTTATTTTTAATTGTTATTATAAAACTTAATCTTATTTTCGTGATAAACATCGAAGTGATAATTAGTTTTATAAAGTTTTTTAGTACATAAAAATTATATTCAAATAATTTTAAAATTATTATTCACAGCAATCAATAAGCCAAGTTCAGTTTTTAGTTGAACCTTTTCTACAATAGTTCCTTATCAAAATGCAACTGCATAATTTATAAAGCCTCCATAACTTTTAATATACTCAATATTCTCTTGAGCTCAGTCATAAAAAAATAATGAAAACAAAAGTGAAAAATTGTCTTTTAATGTGTATTTAATGCACTTTTGTTTCGGTTTCGAGATCGAATATGTAAATGCATTTTTGACAGCATTCCATTGAACCAAAAAATATGCAAAAAATAAAAAATAAATAAACAAAAATTATTGAACATAATTTGCAATGCAATTTGCTGGCAAAAAAACCCATTGTGTGAATGTAATATCAACCGCTGTGAATTGTGAATAAATACTTTAATATAAATAAATATATTTCAATAATTTAACACAATTTTTTGTTGGCTGTAAATTGTGTGGTCAACCCACGCAGCGAATGATGATGATGATGATGATGATGAAAACTTTGTTGAAACGACCTTTGATGAGAACAAAGCACAAGAGCAAAGCCGAAAAACAAGTTGAATATTTATAATATATTCATAAACTATCAAAAACCGAATTAAGGCTGACAAATACGAGTTGTAGCTTTACCTTATTTTTTTAAAACAGAGTTTAACCCAAAGTCATATGCTGAAAAAACCAGCAAAGAATCCAAGCTGACTTCTTCTTTCCGATTGAAACTCTCGGGCAATTCCGCAGATCTTGAACTGACCAAATTGAGAAAGCCTGTAATTTTTGTAGTCCAGTTGAAATATCAAATGTCAACGAAACTGAAAGCTCTGACTCAAGACCCGATGACTGATCCGATTGAGCAACAGGAATGAAAGTTACATTTATGGCACACCGAATTTTTGATACCCTTGCAGAGATGTGAATTTAATTATTGAGTGATTGTTTATATGACAGCTATAAGATATAGTTGACTGATTTTATACAAATATTTTTAGTTATGAGTTATCTCAAGATGCAACAAAATTTTGTATGGTAAATGTTGATTTTATGACTATTTTATTTGGAAGTATATAAAATGGTAGATTTTTAAGCATCTAATGATCCTGATTCAATATAAAGTAATGGATAAATTAATACAAGCGACAGACATTTTGACATTTTAAACCAATTATTTAACACTAGTATCATAAGCTGTGAATATAGAATTCCGTTGATTTGTTAAATATTGAAGCATTGCTGAATAGCTATAATAGAAAAAATTATAAAACTAGAAAAAAATGTTTTATTTTTAGACAATTTCGAAAATACAAAAAAAAGAAATTATCGTTTCTATTATTTTGACCATTACTGTACATAAGGGTGTCCCTTATTTTTTCAAAGTCATTATTTTTAAACACATACCGGCTAGTTCTGCTCATTTGGTCCTAAAGCACTCGGAAATAAATTTTTACCTCAATCGGAGTATGACAACACATTCAAACTTACATCGAAACATGAAAAAACATCGAAAAATGTATAATCAGTGTAAAAACATTTTAGTTCATAAAAATATATAGAATGTTTAATTTAAAACAAGTGCTACAAGCTGTTTTCGATATATTGAATAAAATTTGATGACCAATTTTTTGAAAAAAAACTAGGTGGAAATACTGTCACGTTCGCTATGCCGCGTTACAAATTACTAATAAGACTTGTCAAATAAATACAATGATAGTAACTTATCAAAATTGTTTCTAAAATGGAAAACTACATTATTTTACTATGGTTTAAGAGTATTTTATTCCAAGTTACTCGCCACATTTTGCAGACTTTCGCATTGGCAAGATGAAGTCAAACATGACTTCCATTTTTCGTCACGTTCGCGATGCATTGTTTTCTATAAATAATTCGAATACGACAAGTCTTCAAAGCTTGTCTTTTAGAATAAAAATAGTGTTGATAAAATGCATTAAACACGTGAGAAAACATTTTTGAAAATGTCAACTTTTATTAATTTTTTTCATTTGTCGCGCTCTCGATCCTGGAAATACCCATATGCGTTACACATTTTCTCATAAATTTATAATACTTTTTTAAATAGTAAGAGTATACAAATGTTCAGCCCATCAATTTAAGATTTAATGCGCTTTCCTGAATCAGAAGGTGACCTGACTTACATACACACACACATACAAACAGAGAGTCCCTCGCAATTTCTGGACATGAATCATCGCTTCATCGTTTCATCGCAGTTTCCTGTCGAGCGCAGCCTGTGGTGACATGCATTGACCTTGTTGCAGTTGTTGCCCAACATCCATGTCGATTTCGGATACAGCTTCAGCTGCCTGGTTGCATGCCTCGTTTCCGAATGCTTATGTAAGTTTATCAGCATCGAACTCATGCATAAAGTTGAATGACTTTCGCGACTCGTCCCGAGTTGAGTTCAGTTCAGTTGAATTCAGTTGAGTTGCGTTAAATCGAGTCAAACTGCAGCTGGAGTGAACTTGAGAGGTCGTCGCATACTCGACCTTGGATAACAAGAAAAAAATAAGAGAGAAAAAAAAGTAAATCAACTATTAAGTTGCGTTCTTGGCTTCGTTGGTATTTCCCAGGCGTGGCATTTAATTTCACGACTTTAATCAAAAAAATGTAATCCTTTAATGTCAGCAAACTCTTCTTCATATCTTTTTCCAACTTTTTTTTGGGCCATAATGACTTCTTGAATTTTCATTCAATTACAATTAGAACAGAACAGAAATGATGTCACATTTCTTATTCCGATTCTTCATTAAAAATGCATTAGCAAAATTTGCAGAGCGTAAATTAAAATCAAACTAAGCCTAACAAAATGCGTGAGAATTTTGAGAAAAACAGACAATCTAACAAAATGCGTGTCATTTCGATGGCCAATTAAAATTAAGATAATGCTGAAACAAATGACAGACCTGTCACAGAATGACAAAATGACAGTCAACTCAGTTGGTCGAATGTCAGCTTATCAATGATATCAGAACAACAACTTGTTTGAGGCCTATTGACAAATAGTTTGCATAAAAATTCATGCATATATTATGATCTGTACACGGAGCGAAAAAAGATCACAATTTAAATGGAACTTTTTACTAAATTGTTATAAAGATTAATTGTAAATGGGTAACGAATTTGAGAGTTTATTTTGAGCATGCCTGTTAAATAATGATTAACAATCGTAATCATTTGTTATTAGATTATTTTTGTTTAAAAGTCGAACTAATGATTAAATTACGATTATTTTCGGTTTTTCCCAATTATTTAATGATGACGTTAAAAAAAAGTTAAAATAATCTAAAACTATTACAATTAATCAAAAATAATCAGAAATAATCAAAAATAATCAAAAATAAATCTTTCTGATTATTTCGAATTATTTCTGATTATTTCTGACTATTTAGTAAAAATTAAATTATTTTAAATTTTTACAATCAAAGTAGCCAAAATAATCAGAAATCATCTGAAAGATTATTATTGGCCGCGTTCACCAGAACTAATCAATCAGTAATCATGTATTTTGTTTGCTCGATAACAAAGCATCACAATCAGAAAATTTCAGCGCACTATTTTGGTGATGAATTTTCAGTCATCATAATCACAAAATTTGAAATCATGATTGCTAATCACTGCATTTCACCAGAATAATCATGCAAATTTCATCGATTTTCTGTTGTCGATTTGTTCTGGTGAACACGGCCATTGTTTTTTTCTGATTATTTTTGAATAATTGTAATAATTTTAGATTATTTTTGATTTTTTGTAATTTTAGCCATTATGTAATCACAACTTTTTCAACAGATTTTTGATTATATAGTCACTACGATAATTCCCAAAAATAATCTAATTGATTAATAATTCTAATCGAAATTTAGCAGGTATGATTTTGAGTAATTCATGTTTATATCAATAATAGTTTCTATTATTTCTCTTTGTGTAGAATCTGTTTAGCAACTAAGGGAAATATAAACCAAGACTTGGCTAATCAGAATTGCAAACCGAAGGCTTTTAAGGCGGTTTCGAAATATTAAAAAACATCCAAATTTGTCAGTTTAACAAACTGCAAACATATTTTCACCAGCCCATTGCAATCAATCAACAATCAATTGGAGTCATCAGAAATCTAAAAACAAGATACAAGACAGTTTCCATATGCTAATCTTCTTGTTTCTTTGTTGTAAAGGTCATTCGAAGATTCGCCAAAGCATCATCATCGAAAATATATTTTTATATATGAACATTGAAAGAACTTGTGTACTTCCGTCTCAGATACAATTGATAAGACGCGTTCTTATCAAAACAAACTTATTGCTTAAAATTCCATAATTTGTTTTTAAATCAAAAATCGGCCAAGACTGTTTTTTATATTTAATTTGCCACTTGCTGTGGAATGTGAAATCCGTTTTTGATAAATTGTTGCCTAAATATTGTGGCATTAAAATGATATATGTGCACAAATATTAACATAATATGCAATATTTCTTGGACTTATTAAATTAATGAGGCGCTCGAAACTAAACACGAATCACAATACTCTATTTGAGCAAAGAGTATTCATTTAAAGAGAGTTTTTGATTTGTGTTATAATAATAAATAAAGCTATGAGAAACTTTCATTTATTGCACAAAACTGATCCAAAGTTTTTATTTGGAATTAAGAAAAATAGTAATAAATATGATGATAGGATTAACAGTTGTTTTTTTTTTTTTTAAATAAAAAAGAAAATTTAATTTAAATTAAATTAACACTTATTGTATACAAATGACGAATAAGTGCCTGTTAAGCAACTTTCAAAAAATTATAAAAAATATAAGCGAAAAGATTTTTGAAACATTTTTTTTGCAGTCACTCCTAACATTGTTTTGAAGAATGTTTTTGCACCCCAACATTTTTTTAAAAAAATCGAGGAAAAAAGTTTTGAAATTTTACTTCTTTAAAATTTGAATATTTCAATGGGTACTTAATGGGTTAAGGAAAGTTATGCGTCATTCAAACGGAATTTAGATGACCTTTAAAAATATATGTTTTAAATTTGAAGGCTTGACTTACTATAGCTATTATAGTAAAAGAAAGAGTGTACTTATTAATTTGGCCAGTAGTGTATGTCTAAGAGTCATTTTCAGTTCGACTCAAATGAAACTTTCAAATCTTTGTGTGGCCCAAAACTAGAAGAATGTTGGCTTAAATCGGAGTGTGGTGTCTATTGATTTATCAGTATATAATGCGTTAGTTAGTTCAGGAAATACAAACAGATGGCGGAACAACAACAAAATAAGACCAGTGGCATTGAAGCGTCTCACTAATAAAAACAAACATTAATTTAAACTAAACCAAAACTAAAAAAAATTAAGAAAAATATATTAAACAATAAAACTAAAAACTTAAACTTTAGCCAAAGCAAAATCACATTTAAAAACATTTTAGCAGACGATTGCGACAGTTGATTGTGATAAATTTGTGGCTCAGGTGTCACATTTGATATTAATTGTTGACTCGAGTTTCGCTTGGAGGCGGGTTTCTATTTTGATAAGTTTTAAGCTCAACATAGTTTTAAAATTGGAGTTCTCGGATCATTATTTGGCTTTTACGAGCTGCTCACACACAAAAATCAAATTTGCATGCAAATCATTCAATTAGACTGCTTTTAGCCAATTTTTTATTATTTCTTGTTTGTTTTTGTACCTCGTAAACATTTGGCAAATAAAATTCAATTAAAACCTAAAATCGTTAAAAGATTTTGGCTTAAATGTCGTCAAACAAGAAGATTTTAAAACTAGAACTAGGAGCAGAAAAGTCAACCACATTTCTGAATGTCAATTTCATTTGGTAGCTTGTTTTATTAGTCTATAACTTACACGCTGCCTAACGTGCAAAATTCCAAAGTATAAATTTTAAGCTAAATTACATTTATTCTTGCGCTTCTCGATTTATATATTTTTAATTTATTTATTTAATTTGTTTCGGTTTTTTTTTTAATTTAATGTAGCAAGTCATTAACTGGATTCTACGCTATGAAGTGTTAATATTACCAATTTACTTTCATAACTCAGCAAATTTCATTATCATTATCATTATTGTTCGTTCAGCTAGTTTGAAACGCACCCTAAAATCTAGATCCTAAAATATATATCGCACATATTTCCATAAAATTCATATAAGTTAGCTCTTTTATCTGATCAAGTGTTAATGTGCCCGCCTGGCACACGTATTTACTCAGCACTATTTTTATTTTATTTCATTTTTATGCCCCCATCTCGTCTGTCCGGCTTGGCTGGTGGTTTTTTGGCTTTGGCTTTTGGCTTTTTCATGTTAGCCTAACCAAACCATTTAAATGATAATATCTCCAGCACAAGTTCTGCCAACTCACCAATGTCTCATAGAATCATAGACAATATTCATATGTTTATTCAAACTTGTGCCTATCTCTTCTATTTTGGGCAGCGTGTTAAGTTCAAGGAACTGGCCGAGTTAACTGACGACATTCTGTTTGTAATCTGGATGTTTTTATGGCCTACAAGAAAGTCATAGTTTGTCGACATTCAATCAATTCATATTTAGTTGCGGCGAGCCGGTGATTTAATACCCTAGCAAATTATGTAACCTTCAACATTTAATTAATATACCAAAACTTACAACATTTTTAAATTAATATTAAAATAATTTTCCAAAATATATTTAAAAAAATTAATTTAATTTAAAAAAAAATTTTTTAATCATTATTAGTATTATTTTAAACTAAAAATAATTTAACTACCCTAGCAAATTAAATACCGTATCATAATCTGATCGTATCTAAATTAAAGCAGCTTGACTTGGCCAAGATTTTACAATATTTTTAGATTTACATTAATATAATATTACAAAAAAAAATAAGAAAAAAGATTACAAAAATTTATAGAAATCTTTTCAAATCATTATTTAATTTAATTTTAATTTCTTTATTTCGATTCCTAGTTCTACAAGCTAACGCTTATTATTCAAGGCACTAGTCACTATTACAATCATTGATTTTAAAATATAATAATATTAAGATTAAACAATTTACAATTATTGAAAAGATGGAAATAGTAGCAAATTATAATAATTTAAGCTTTAGTTTTCAGTTGTAAGATTAATTTTCATTTTAGTTTACAATTTAATTTGCTATAATCCATTTTATACTTATATTATTATTTTAATATTGAATGCACATAACAAAGCATCAACATTAAAATGCTCATAAAATTAGTAGAGCTCTGATTAAGACTAAAAATCTTTAAGCCTTATAAATCCTAAGGAAGTAAGGAATCTAGTAATTAATAACAAATCAAAGCATTTTCAAAAAGACAACACAATAACGAACAAAATTATTTGTTATTACAATCTAAAATCAATCAACTGAATTTAGTTTTGATCAAGCTTTTCTATTCACAAATTATGACATAATATTATTATTCAACGAGTATTCGATTGGGCATAAACTATTATATAATTCTGCCAGTATCTTTTAACATTCTCAATTAAACACTTGTCATTTATTATTCTTTAGACTAGATTGGTTGTATAGAATAAAAAAAGGGGAAAATTAATAGAAAGTGTTTGATTGCATTATCTTGGATCTAGTTTAAAAAATAACTTTAAAAAAATGTACGAGATTAAATAAGCTATTATATAATAGTGTCTACTAAACTACATATTATATAATACAATTGTGACTTGATAACTTTCTATTTCAGCAGAACCAGCTTCTTCTATTGCTTTCAATTAGATAACTTTGTCACTTTCTTAAACTTGATTTTTAACTTAGAATTAAATTAAAACAAAAATAATTAATATTGTCTAAATAGAAAGTGATTTGTTAAATAACCACAGGTCTAGTTTAATAAATTATCTAAAGAAATGTATGCGAAAAAGTTTAAACTATTATATAATTTTGACTTTCTTTAGAACTTGAACTTGATTTCTTTCTAGAGTAAATTATTTAAATTAAAAGAATTAATTCCTGTATATTGAGAAAGTGATTCAAAAGTGATTAAATAAACCCAGGTCTAGTTTAATAAATAATCTTAAAGAATGTATGCAAAAGAGTTTAAACTATTATATAATTTTTAACTTTCCAGTTCTTCAGCTATTTTTGTCAATTAGATAACTTCCTTTAAAACTTGATTTGCTGCATAGAATTTAAATGACAAAAAAATTAATGAATATTAAGAAAGTGTTTGATTGCCCAAGCTTGTGTCTAGTTTATTCAAATAGTAGTCATAAGAAATTCTAATGGAGCTCGTTTTGGCCAGACATAGAAAATGCTAATCACACAGATTGTGGCTCCTGCAAAAAGCTGCTCCATTTTAGATAAGTTAAAGTAGCGCGTTTTAAAATATATGCAAATTAGTAGTAGAAATAATTTGCATAACCATAGGAGAGGTATGGAATCATTAATCCAATCCAATACAGACGTCAGAGAGACTTGTCCTGGTCAAATCCAAGGTCAATGGAACCACAGATTCAGTTGCCAAATTCAAACACTCCAAATTCTCAGTCTAAAGTCATAAAAGGAAACAACTTAAATGAGTTAAACCAATAAACTAGACACGTTTATCATTTGTGGGCGATTGTTTTGACCACTACATTAATGTGAATTTGAATGCCATGAAAGTAGTTCTATTTTAAATGTTTAATAACAAATAAGTCGATTAAATTTTAATGCGACAAACGGATCAACAGACCTTCATCTACGGAAACAGATCCATCTCTTTGACGGCAATAAATATTTAAACTCAAAAAAAAAACTACCGAAAGTGAGAGACGAAGCGACGAAAGTTTGCGTGCTGTAAACAATAATCAATCTAATGTGTTTATTTAAAGACGCGACGCACTCTCAACTCATTTTCATATACTAGACCCTTTTAAAGGGTATCATAATATTGTCACTAAGTATGTAACACATTGAAGAAGGCGTGGCAGACCACAGAAAATAATTATATACTGTATGTCAAGTAACAGTTTTGTTTTGAAAAATCATATGTTTTTGGAATTTTTAAAATAGTTAAACATAATTGATCTTATTCGTTTTTATTTTTACTAGCTCTTAAAATCAAAATCTAATAAAAAAAAACCACTATACAATAATTTTAAAAAGAAATTTTAATAAATACATATAAATCCAAGAAAATGTATTTCTTTGTAAAATCCTATATTGAAATTTTTAATTTACCAAAACAGTTACAGGACTTTTTGTATATTCTTCATCATGGTTAAGCTCAAATGATCTGACAAAATTTATATCAAATCGGTCCACAATATCATATTGCTGTCATTTATAAAATTGTTCAAAAATTAAATTTTAGTATGACAAAACTATTTTAATTTGTAAGATATTTTAATCAATTTTACAGTATATATATTTAGTAGTGTCTGTACATCCTGACCAAATTAAACTAAAATCAGACTAACTGTATTACATTGAAACGATAAGTCAAAAAACTTGGCTTCTTTTCAAATCTTACAACCAATCTAATAGTGTGTATTATTTATTAACTTTTTTACTTAATGTCAATTAAGAGCAGTTAACAAATTAAGTAAAAATTAAAGTATAAGTTGATTAATATACAAATTAAATTAAATATTTATAGTTTTATTTAAATTTAAGCTGACAGGATAAAAAAATTTTTTTTTTTGTATTTTTTATGACCGATTCAATTTCATTATACATTCTGCCCAAGTTCTTAGAAATGGTCGTTATCAAGTGTATTCAATTATTCGGCAAACATAAAATTTCTTTCTTTTATTTGGTTTCTTGGACTCCACAAAAACAAAACTTTTGGTTTCGATGCGTTCATTCACTCCACAAAAAGTTGATAGAAGAATGTTATCTAACAAACGCTTCTTTTTGGCAATTAATCTCTGTTAGGCGCTGTGGAAACAGGTCCAAAGCCTTTGTTAATGAAGCTTTGCTTGGAAATTAATTTTTTGACAGGCTGTCTGTCTGTCCGTCTGTCCTTTAGTCATGTTCTTGATAGCAGCCACATTTTATGCAAATGAAAACGAAATTTGTTTAAAAAGCAACTGAAACTGCTTAGACTTCAACTTAGCCACAAATTAACAAAGAATTTATTTGTATTCCTGTCTTTGAGTTGTTTATTTTAATTTTTTTTAATCTTTGTCTATGCTTATTAATTTATATTTATTAACGTTTGAATAAATAAATTTCATTTTTAATTTCGCACACTCAAGAAAATCTTCCGTATTTTTATTATACAGTGATTACTGGAAAATTGGAAATTCCGAAATTAAAATGAAGAAGTTTTAAAAAAAGTTTTTTGAAGTGTTCTGAAAAATATTATAATATTCAATACCAATATTTAAAAATGAAATGCTTAAATTGAAATCGGAAGTTACAAGTAAATTTGTATATTTTTTAGAAGTATATTTTATACACACACATACACTACTGGCCAAATTAATAAGTACACTCTTTTTTTAATATACAAGCTATTGTAAGTCATGCTATTGTAAGTCATAATCAATCAAGTACCCAATAAAAATTTCAAATTTATGTAAATGTCTTCTGCAGAAAAATTCTTCAAACAATTCTAGGAGTGACTGGAAAATAAAATTTTCAAAAATCTCTTCACTTTTTATTTATTTTTTATTTTTTTTATTTTTTTTTTTATAATTTTTCACTCCTAGAATTGTTTGAAGAATTTTTCTGCATCAAAACATTTTTTGTAAAAAATTGGGGAAAAAAGTTGAAAAAGTAGACATTTACATAAATTTGAAATTTTCAATGGGTACTTAATGGGCTAAGGAAAGTTATGCATCATTCAAACGGAATTTAGATGACCTTTCAAAATATATTTTTTTTACTCTGAAGACATTACTTACAATAGCTTGCATGGTAAAAAAATGAGTGTTCTTATTAATTTGGTCAGTAGTGTATATATTTTAAATTGTAACTAAAATAAAAACATATATTAATAAAATAAAAAATAATCACAAATATATCATTTTATATTTATTTTAAATATTATTAAGTATCTTTTGGAATATCATACAATATACGAAAAAGATATCATAAAAGTCCGTTTGGGATCCGCAAAGCTATCATTTACGATATCATTAATGACATTTTGGTACACTAGGTATTTCAAGACTCGTTCTAGTTTCTAGTGACTACTTCTCCTAATTAAATATCATTCTTAAGTCTCAATATAATAACTACAACCATAATATATTAACTTTTTTTTAATTTTTCTCGCAACTGTCAAAATTGACATTAATGCCGTCATTTCAGAATTCAGAATTACGTTTTTCAGTTTTTCGGTTTGCTGAACACAACTTGACGTTATTCTCACAATTATTTAAATCCAAACGGTTTTTTTGATGGAATTTGCACTTGTTATTTTAATAGCTAAGCGGATTTTATTAGCTTAACTAACGGAATTGGCAAATTGTCGGTATGTTTTTGAATTTGTGAGGTCATGCCGAGATTCCTATTTGGATTGCCATGATAATAAAAATAAATAAATATATGTATAGTATATAAATTTGCGCTTAGCACATTTCTGTGCGATGATCATCAAGGCTAACCTTGAATAGGCTGATCGAATGGGATGGATGGTGAATGAGAGTGAATGAGAGTGAATGAGAGTGAATGGATGAGTCAGTCGAGCATCCGGTTCGAGTCAAGTGCTAATCAGATCTGTGGCGAATTCAGTTCAATTCACCATTTATCCATCCAACCATCCATCAATTGTCACTATTTGAATGTTGATCTCTTTACGCCTCAATCTTTGGCTTCATTGCCTTTTCGACACGTCCTCACGACTTCTCTCTTGACCAAGATTGTGTGTATGTGTGTTATTGTATGTGTGTTAGTATGTGTGGGCAACAAAATATATTTCATAATTCTGACTTTAGTTTTGGGCTTAAGCTCGACAGGTCTGACTAATTATGACCAAATTCATAATTCATATTCACTTAAATACTTTTTACCGAATATTTCAAAAGATTATTCAAATCTTTGATTTCAAATTGAATTAATATATAAAAAAAATAATATAAAATATATTAAACTTAAACATAATTTTATTAGTTTTATTTATAATTCTGAATTCAACTTTTAATTAATATTAACCTATATATGGCAATTTTAACTTTAAAAGTTCTTTCTTGCTTTTAATCTATTTACAATATCTTTTTAGCCTGAAAGCCTCCGCTACTCCGACTATAAACCAGATTGTAATTCAGAGTTAATTCTAAGCTACAATAATATAAATAAATAAAATAGAATATCTTTGACATTTTTGTACTCTAGTTAAATCAACAATTTGCATGTATTTAAAAATTCATACGTTGCCTATTTAAATTTTATATGCTAAGAACAAGTATGATTATGATATATTTACGATGCGTTGTTATCTGGATATACAAAAAGTTCATAATTAAATTGAAAAGATATTTTAAAATTGACTAATCTTTTGATTAGTTGGGTTTCACAAAAGTAAAGTGTGGCTCCCAATTCAGTTGACGATCGAGGATTAGTCGTTGATAAAGTCTTGATTCATAGCTGACGCATTTCTCCTGCAATAACTGATGGCAAGGACAGTCGTGTCGTTAGCTTAGGTGAAAGTCAACGGGAATTAAAAGATAAGTATAGATGGAGTATAGAGGACTGGGCCAAACACGCTGCCCCGGACAGCAGCACTTATTATCCTGGTAGTCCAAGGAGGTAAGATCATATGGTGATACAGAGCTGATGCGGAAGAAGCAGCCTTAGTTTAAATAAAAAGGCATATAGACAGACAAGGCAGCTGAGCATTATTTCCTCACTTCCTGACACTGATGACGCTGTGGTTACTTCTGAATCCAAAGCGCTTGTTCAAAAGCATTCCTTGCTCATCCACCTTGGCAGGAGCATTCTCTTAAACCATTCTGAAAGCATCAGGAGAGTATGGCACAATTCAGTCTTGGGTATCATTACTGTCAACACCCTTTTCCATTTGGGGTGATAAGTGTGAAAGCTCTTATTAAATATTCTCGCCAGGTCCGCGACAGCTGCATCGGGCAACATTCAATGGCTTTACTTTCCAGACCTTCGAGTCCAAAAGTTTTTCTAGGCTTGGAGCGCTTCCTTTGCAACAGCTTCAACTTTAGGCACATCAATTGTAGGAATAGAAACAGTCGGACCAGCCGACGACTCCAGCAAAGTTGGTTGTGGTCAGCACTTCTTCGTCAGTTATCAAATCAAATGTGGTAAACCTCTCCCCGAAATCGTTGGTAGATTCCTCGGCAATGTCCATGTCCGACCTGGTCGAGATCCACTTCCAATGAACGAAACCTCTGCTCTGATCCGCATCTATTGCTCCCAGCAATAATCCTGATGCTCGGTTTCCTGATGATTTTATAAATCTGCATCAAATGTAGAGCAATAGCCAGAGCCAATGTTCCTGCAAGTGAAATTGATAAGTGAGCAAAGAGATTCAAAATGTATCTGGTATCCGAGTTGTATACAAATCTAGAGGCGCGCTTATTACTTGTTTATCATCCACAGTCACAGGGTCTGAAGTGTCTCATGACTCCAAACAGTGCAGCAAGAATTGACGTTGCTCCTCCTCCTCCTTCTGCTATTTGATGGCCATGCTTACTGCTTCCATTTGCTGCGACTGCGATCTCTTCGAGCATCGGGCAACGTTGTTTGTTTGTGCGCGCGTTAAAATTATTGGTATAAACAAAAATAATGCATTCAACAAATGCCTTGTTATTGAAATGCTGAAGAAATCAGCTGTGTCTGCTCGATATGGCGATATTGATATTATATCGATATTTGTTGGCGATGTTTTGGCGAACAACGATATTGATACGATATATTCGATATAATATTGTATACGATATTATTAAGGATATCGATATTGTCACAATAATCGATAGCTGGTGTTATTCCGAACAGGCCTGATTATCTAGCTGTTTCAATAAATTTTATTCGATAGCTGCTGTTATTAACATTTCTGTTTCAACTACAAATATTACAGACTTTCTCAGCAGTCGTTAAGTTTTCAAATGAAAATGTAGCGAATTCAACATACAGCTGTTAAAGTTAATTAGCAAACTAAAGTAACAGCTGCTGAGGTTACTGCTGTTACGTTTAAGTTTATGTAAATAGCAGCTGTAAGCCCAGCTGTGCCTCCACCACTTGTTACTTCAATTTGCCTGCTAAAGCTTAGTACGCAAGCTAACTAAATTTTACGCGGCGTAAAGTGCTCAATATTTAGCTGTCGACGAGCGTAAGCCCAGTGTTGCCAATACAATACGGGCAAATAACAAAAAGTTGAGTGGTAACTCTATGCGTCAGCGGCGGTTTATTTTAAATTTGAGCATGCAGAACTGATTTGGATAAAAGAGGAGAGAATAGGCAATGAAAAATGTATATTAATGTTAATAAAAGGAGAAATATTCGACGGCACGCAAGCATAGCGGGTATTGGGTGCACCCATCGCTTTTGAACTTTTTACGTTGATTCTCCCTCTATATTAATAAAAAAAATGCAAAGTCTTTGATTTATGTCTATAAAAACAATTTTAGTTTTCGTTCTTGCTAATAATTCATTAATATTGTCCTCGTTATTGTCAATGTCGCTGGTTTTTGTCAACGTTGCGGCCATTTTTTTGAATTTATGTGAGTGAGCGAGATAGATAGATAGCGAAACTCTAAACAGTTTGATGTTTCGCTGGGCTTGTCAGCTGTTTCAAGCAGTGCTGCTCATTCTGTTATTTTACTTAACAGCTCTGTTATTTTATTTAGTCTGCGGACACCCGAGCGTAATAAATGTCAAGTTCTTCTTCTTGATTTTACGCCAGCGTTTTTTTTATATGGAGTTTGGGCTTACGCCAGGCCTTTTTTTGAGTTTGCGTACTATGCTTAACAGAAACAGCTGTTTACCCTCACTGTTATTACTTTCGATGGCTGCTGTTATTAGTCTTTTGGTGGACAGCTGTTGCGACGCGCCGTTTTTGCACGAAAATCGCGTAAATACGAAATTTACAATACAAAAATTTAGCCAAATAACAACATTGAAGTCCAACAAATTGAATTAAAACAAAATGCTGTGCAGATTTTTTGTGAACAAGAGTCTGGGCCTTAAAAACCCAACGTTTAAGGTGAGCATACAATTTATTTACACATACATTAACAGGTGTGAGTGTGTCAGTATGTGTGGCTGGATAAAGTTAAAAGTATCAACAACAACAACAACTTAAATAATTCGTGTGTGCTTTTCTTTGCTATCTTTTAGACTTTAATTAGAACAATAATGAATTCAGTCTTAAGAAAAGTGTTTAACAACCACATGTTGATATAAAAATCATCTGTAGGCACTATCACTAATAAACATATCAGTCTGTATGTACATATATGTATGGCTGTGTGTATATGTGTTCTGTTCTGTTTTGCAGACAGACTGATATGTTTATTAGATTCTGATTGGCACTGTGATTGTGATCATCGCACGCGAACAAGTTTCCCTCTGCCCCGTGTCACGCCACTCCAGACTCACACACACGGGCAGATACATATGTATACAGTACGTTAAGAAAGTTTTTTGACCAGCGCGTGTAAATAAAATGTGAGCTGATAAGAGTGAATTTTCAACTTTTATAATAAAAAATACACAAATATCAAAAAATACCAAAAATACTAAAATATATTTTTATAAATTCTATTTAAATGTTGGATTATCTTACACATTTTTGAATATTCCCAGATTTTTAATTTTTTATGATTTGATTTAAATTTAATTCTAATTAATTAAATATTACTTAATTTTTTATATTACTTAACTTTTACCTACATTTTTGCATTAATTTTGGTCAACTGTACTTAGTTGACACTAAATAAAATAACGAATTATTCTATGATTACAAAAAAATCAAATAAAATAAGATTTATTTGAAAAAAAAACTAAAAAACCATAAAAATAATTTTTATGTTATAATTAAAATTTTCTCTGAATCTCATTTAATCTTTTATATAATTTTTTAGTAATCATCAGAAACTAAACAAGATTGCCAAGTAAATGTTTTTTTTTTTTTTTGTCATTATTAATATTGATATTTTTTTATTGTCACAACAATTACCCGACATACTGTATTTCATAAATAGGCACAAGTTACGCAAGTTTTCGCAATAACAAATGACAAGAAGCACGCTAGCAGATAGATAATCATGGCAAACTTGTATGCAAATTGCCAGCTAGAAAACTAAACTAATTTAATCTAAACACCTGGATTTCTATTTATTTTTACTTAAAGTTGATTGCCTGCTACTCGACATCGGGCAAACCACGACAGCAGGGGAAAGTCTACGAGTCGGCGAGCGACGCTGTGGCGGATGTTAAGGATGGCTCCAAGATCCTCTTTGGCGGCTTTGGCATTTGTGGTATTCCCGAGAAGATGATCGATGCACTGAAGCAGAAGGGCGTCAAGAACATCACAGCAGTGTCAAATAATGGAGGTAAGTGTTTTTGTTTTGTTTCATTTGGTAATGACCAGTGATGCCTAATATATTCCGGAAAAAAAGACAAAAAGGCCAGAGAAAACAGGGAAATAAGCTGAAAAACTAAAAAACAAACTTAATATACCCCCAGGGTATAAAAATACAGAAAAGCAGGCCAACATTTTTTCCTATTTTGTTTTTAAACTAAAAGTTTTAAAGATTCTTCAATGATATTTGCTTCGGACCAAAATTTTGACGTATTTTCAACATTCTCCCATTTTAAGAGGTGAATTTTGGCGTACTGGGAAAGTGTTTTCACCTTTATAGTTTCCAATTTCAAAAAGTTCCAAAACGGGCAGTATAGAATCCTTTTTGGGTTCAATTTAATTTAATGAATATAGAAAATAGCTGGATTTTCGGATAGAAGATGTTTGAGATTTTTTCCGGCTGAAGCAGTTAAAAACTAGACAAATCTATCTGAAAAAAGGCCAAATTGGCATCACTGTTCTATGTAAAGTTTCTTTCTTAAGCCTAGTACCGACGTGAGATACATTTTTAGCGGCGGAAAATGCACAATATTTAGCTGTCGACGAGCGTAAAGCCAGAGTTGCCAATGCAGCACGGAAAAATAACATAAAATGGAATGGTAACTCTATGCGTCAGCAGCGGTTTATTTTAAATATGAACATGCAGAGCTGATTTGCAAAAAAGAGGAGAGAATAGGCAATGAAAAATGTATATTAATATTAATAGAGGAGAAATATGCGATGAAACGCAAGCACAGCGGGTATCTGGTGCACTTATCGCTTTTGAACTTTTCACGTGGATTCTCCCTCTAAATTAATGAAAAAATACAAATATTGGCCTCTTTTCCACCTCGTTAATCAGCAGAATTTTGTCTGCTGTCTCGAAAAGATCCAATCTGCTGTTTTTTGTTAATTTCACCGCCATTTCTTTTGACTTATTGTGAGAGAGTGAGATAGATAGATACCGAAACTCTAAAGAAATATATTTTTCGCTTGGCTTGACAGCTGTTTCAAACAGTGCTGGATAACGCCCGTTCCTTATCTGGCAACTCCGTTTTTAGTTTCAGTTTAGTTGACGTGCGGACCGACAAGCGGAGATAAATGTCGTCTTCTTCTTATTCACCTTACGCCAGCGTTTTTTTTATATGGAGTTTGACCTTACGCTAGGCCTTTTTTCTGACGTCGGTACTTGTTTTAATAATAAAAAGTTGAAATTTTGTTTGGTTATTTTAAGTTAACAATTTTTATTTCTGGTTGTGCTCGAGGCGAGTATATGGAAAGGAATGCTGAAATCAGTCCTATGTGTTTCAGTCATTCAGTTGTGTGTTACTGAGCCTACTTGTGTTTCGAATATATTTCAATACTCCCACTTTCGAAGCACAATCTTGATTAACCATTTGATGTTTTATTTTTCATTCCAATGAGACTTCTAAATTTTTCAAAACTTTCCCGTAACAACCCTTTTGTAAGAATGTCCGCTAACTGCTCATCCGTTGCTACATATTCGAGTTCAAAAAGCTTATCCTCAAATTTTTCTCTTATGAAATGATACTTCACGTCGATATGTTTAGTTCTCTTGTGGAACTCTGGATTTTTTATCAAACGAATAGCACTTTGGTTATCCATAAGAAGCTTCACCTTGGTTTGTCCTGCTAATTCGTCCATGAGCCTTTTGAGCCAAATGAGCTCTTTAACAGCATTTACTGCTGCAATATACTCCGACTCTGTTGTGGATAGCGCTACAGATTGTTGACGCTCTGAAAACCAGCTGATTGGTCCACCGTTGTAGAAAAATATATTCCCTGATGTTGATCTTCGCGTCACTGAATCTCCAGCATAATCGGCATCACTGTATGTAATTAAAGTATTTCCTTCTTGCTTCTCAAAGAAAATTCCATAATCCATTGTCCCTCGCAGATATCTCATAATCCTTTTTATAATACTGATGTGGACTTCCTTAGGATTTTCAATGAATCTGCTAGACATTCCCACAGCAAATCTTATGTCTGGTCTAGTTCCAATGGCCAGATACATTAGACTGCCAACAGCTTCTCTGTAAGGGAAAACTTTATTTTCTGCCGAATCTCCAAAAATTGAAGCCATCTGGTTTCCATCTATTGGCGTTGAAACATATTTACAATCCATCATGTTGAATCTCGTCAATAATTTCCTTGTGTATACTTGCTGTGTTAAAATTATTCCAGTATTAGTTCTTTCAAATTCCATTCCTAAAAACGTGTTACTCTTCACGATTTTTATGTCGAATCTTTTCTTTAAATGTTCTATAACAGGCTTAATGTCTTGGTTTC
>JBAMBL010000952.1:0-190160 GCA_037043405.1 Drosophila subquinaria
TAATCGAATTACTTCTAGGAAAATTGAGCTTACCTTCGCACACTGATACATCCAATCCAGAGCAGTTTCTGTAGTATAGTTTTCAACTCCCGTTCCATGAATTTGCTCATGCAATGATCCACAGTCCGCGTACTCCATTAATGAACATTGAAAACCACCAATGCTTGCTGAAGTACCATAAAACTTTAAAATATTCACATGATTGGTCTCTTCTACTATCTTATACTCATATTTAAGCCTTCCTATCGAAAAAATGTCAGCTCTATATATTTTAACCGCAATCGTTTTATTGTTCCACTCAGCTTTGCTCACAGCAGAATCGCGGAATTTTCCGAGCTTCTGTAGTTTCATTTAAATTAAGACTTTATTAAAATGCGTTTCTTAAGGTTTTACCTCTTTCAGTTTTATGTCCCGAAAATCCACAAACCACTCCATGTCCGATCGTTAAGAGCTCTATCGAGTGACTAACCTGATAGCAAGTAACAACTATTCACATCGATAACGGCAGGTTAAGTCTTTTTTATTACTACTTATAATCATTTTGATAAAGTGTTATCAAAATTGTCGCAAAAGCGAAAAAGCGAAAAGCGAAAAAGTGCTACATTTCCAGGTGCCTAGTTATCTACAATATATGATTGCCGAATTCGATAACAGTTTGATTTCTTCGGATTAGTTTTGAGACCAGATATGTACTTAAAAAAGTACAATATTAGCTTTGTCATAAAATAAAATGTGCGTAACAGACAGAAGGAGGCGTGGCAGACCCCATATAGTGTATGTATATGTTCTTGATCAGTATTAACAGCCGAGTTGATATAGCCATGTCCGTATGACATGTCCGCTCGTTAAAAGCGCTTCTAACCTGATAGAACATTACAAATAAAAACAACAATAATATTCGGCAGCTCTGCTGTTAAAGGCTCTGTTTCTTTAGGATCTCCGCCTTTGTTGCACTAAAAAAATTAAATTTACAAGTCTGTTCTTTAACTAACTCACAGCTGATTCCAGAAATAATGAAATAATGCTTATCAATAATGCTTATCAACGCCAGCTAATCAACGTACTAAATTAGATGAGGTTTACTCAAATCTTATCACCCCACATTGGTTCCTCCCATAGGCCAAAAATATAAAGTCCAAGTTGAAATTTTGACTTTAAATGTGTCAACACTGTTTTAGAATTGGTCTAGCTATTAAACTGTAATCTTGTTTTTGTTTTGTTCTAGCTGTCCTTTTCAAGAATAGCATCAAAAGACACAACATAATATTATTTTGGTATTGCAGCGTGAGCAACTTGCAAGTAGAACAGTTAATAAAAAAATTAAAAACCCATTTAAAACAAAGTTATTGTGCAATGTAAGGGTTTAATTTTATAAATAAAGGTATTATCTATATTTATACAACAAAAAGTATATGTACTTCCTGCAGTGTTTTGTGTAAGTCGGTATTGTGTTAAGTACGTTATTTTAGACGTTCTGTGTTTGTCTTTGCTGTGTTTCGTTAGAGTTTTCGTTATGAAGATAAAGTCAGGAATCAAAAAATCTTTTTGTATATTATGAATTAACATTTGAAGATTATGTGATGTTAATTTCAAGTGCCGATAGGCGCCCAGGCTCTTGCTATATACAAAAATGTAACCTAACCTCAACTTTAAAAAAACACATGTATTTTCTTTGGCAGCTATATGATATAGTGGTCTGACTTCGGCAAAATTTGGTCAAAATGCATTAGGCCATCTCATATGCATATTGTGTCAGTTTGGTTAAGATATCTCAAACAACAAAGAAGTTGTTCATACTAAGACTTGATTTTCGACTGATCGTTCATAATGATATGATATAGTGGTCCGATTTCAACCAAATTTGGTCAGGATGTATGGGACCATCCCATATGTATGTTCTGTCAGTTTGGTTCAGATATCTCAAACAACAAAAATGTTTTTCAACAAAAACTCGATTTTCGACTGATCGTTCTCATGGCAGCTATAAGATATAAAGGTCCGAATTTAACCAAATTTAGTCAGGCTGTATGGGACCATCCCATATGCAATTTCTGTAAGTTTGGTTCAGATTTGCCAAACAACAAAAATGTTTTTCATACATACACCTGATTTCAGACCGATAGTTCATATGACAGCTATATGATATGGTGGTCCGATCCGGCTGATTTTTATACATAATCTTACTATAAATTTATAAAAATTTTGTCTTAAGTTTTAAGCCTCTACCTCTACTAGAAGTATTTTTGGCCGCCTTCCCCATACAACAGGAACCAGTGTGCACCCAAGTCACAAACCCATTGAACCACATTCGGATCGCTAAAAGTATTGCACTCTTTTAGGCACCACAAATCCCCACAAAAATAAATATAAAACATGATCCGCTTGTTGTTTATACATATTTATTTCTACACTTCTGTGTGCCCCATTTGGTTAATATTGATGCTGATCAGCAATATATATATATTTTATCGGAGATTGTTTGTTTTCCTAAAAAAACAGTACAATGCAAATTTTGAAAGTTTCAATTTCATGTTATGTATTCATTGAAGGTAACATGTTTTGAAATTACATCAAATAATATAAAATAAATAAAGATTTTTATTAAAATAATTTTTTGAAAATTAGATTAAATTTGAGTTTTTAACTGTTCATAAATGAACATACTTTTCAATCAGCCCTCGGAATGCGCCACCACATGTGCGATACTCAAGTGACACAAAAAGGTCACGACGGCATAGAATTACCACACGGGTCGAAATCCCGGCGCTCAGCAATAACAAGATCAAAATAACATAAGCAAGCCTGCATGGATGCGGGAGTAGAGCGCACGAGGAGCAAGAAAGAGTGAAGGATATGTAGAGTAATTAAGTAGAGAATACAAGGAGTAAGAAGGAGTGAAAGATAAGTGTCAGATAGTAAATACATAAGATAAGATTAGACTATACAATGAGTAAAAGAGAACCAAACATAATCTAAACACTAGTATCGACTCTATCTAAATAAGTACATGAGACAATACAATAAGTAGGAAGAAGTCAGAAATAGATCAAAACTATATCTAACTCTGTTTATTAGTACATAAGAAATCCTTTAAAAAGCGCATACAATTCAATAAACGTTGTCAGTTCATAATCATAACTCGTGAGTGTTTTTACTTAGGGATTGGCCTGCGTATAATTATACTGAGATCTAACAGCAACTAACATTGCGGAAAGACTTAGTACTTTTGTATGCATTGTGTCTGCAATACTATTTGAGATCTATAACAGCAATTGATATTGCGGAAAGACTCAATAGCTTTGCTAACATTAACAATAACGAAATTTCTTCTATTTGGTCAGTGTGGAATCCGTGCATGCAAATTAGCAACATAACCAACACAGTTTTGGTATAAATAAAATAAAAAGGACCAAACCTCTTACGTAACGCAAAGGACTTGCAATTAAATTTGAGTGATTTTGCTTGAGGCGCTAAAAAGTAGTCAATAAAAATTTAGAAATTAAATATTTTTAGTAAAGCTTAGATTTACAATTCATTATTTTTTTTTAATTGCGGAAAATGTATTTATAGTTTAAATTGATTAGTTCAGAGCAGCTTTAGCTCCCAGCTTATTTTCAGTATATTTTAAATAATAGATAAATATTCCTAGTGCCGTGCTGCAGGGCGAAAGTAAATACGCTTTGGTTTTGCATTTGACTGTGTTGCGAAACAAATGTCACAACTGTCACTCAGCTGCGTTTTTACTTTCGAAAGATGCAAATTTGTTTCAAGGATAAAAGCGTTGCGTACTTCTCAGCCTTTTCTTATATTTTCCAATGTTGTTGCTGTTGTTGCTGGCTCAGCGACAAGTAGAAGAAAATGTCACGGAAATTTGTCAAGTTGCGGCATCTGCATAATGATGAAAAATGGCACATGACAGTCGAGTTTATTAATGCAAAAAAGGCGAAAGTACGAGCATAAACTTGTCCTCAAGAAAGTGAAAATTCTTGCTGAAATGCCTTTCATTTAAAAGTTAGTTTCTAGTGCCCGCAAATCCCTCGCTACCTTCGCTTTCTTTTGATATAAATAAGACAGCTCGGCGGTTAAGTTTAAGTCACAAAAGCGGCGGTTTCCCTTGTCATTAAAAGTTCAAGCTCAAAGCGAGCCAAAAACTGAATTGTCGAGTGCTGCAGCTTCCATATGCTTTAAAAATATGGTTTTCAAAATATATAGAAAAATATTAAATATTTCAAATTAATCAAATTTTGATGCACAATTAAATTTCGGACCATCAATAATAAAATCGGTTAAGTTTTGACCAAGTTATAACAGTTTGAAGATTTAAAAAATGTGTTTTTACCATACCTGTTAAATATTGATTAGTAATCATAATCATTAGTAATTAGATTATTATTGTTTAAAAGTTGAATTTTTAAATTAATTTAAATTACGATTATTTTCGGTTTTGCCCAATTATTTACATAAATTTTGAGTATTCTGATTATTTTTGATTTTTTTCTGATTATTTTTGATTTTTTTTGATTATTTCTGAATATTTATGAGTATTTAGTAAAAATCAAATTATTTTAAATTTTCAAAAACAAAGTAGATAAAAAAATCAGTAAAAAACAAAAATTTTCCGAAATAATCAGAAAGATTATTTTTGATTTTTTCTGATTATTTTTGTATAATTGTAATAATTTTAGATAATTTCTGATTTTTTGATTTAATCGCAATCAATATATAATTACAAATTTTTCAACAGTAAATCTTATAGTCACTACGATTATTTCCAAAAGTAATCTAATTAAATAGTGATTCTAATCGAAATTTAACAGGTATGGTTTTTACTCAGTTTAATTGAAAATCGCTTTTGCTTTGGTCTTTTCATGTATTTTTACATCTCTAATTTATTTAGAAATTGAATTTTGAAACAGTTTTTGCTATAGAGACTTCCAGTTCACTTCCCGTTGTGTTCCAGCTGAGCTCAAGCTCAGTTGCTCGGCAAGTTGCGCTGATTGATGAGTCCACATGCCACAGGAGTCCTTTGGCAGTGAGCTGTGTAAGCACAGGTATCACAGGTAGGAAGCATGTAGCAAGTAGCACTTTGACCCATTTATATACATACTTACATATAATAATACGTGCAACATAATCTAATATGAAATTTAGCTGCAGGCAGCTTTTCGTGTCGGGCAGAGCAGCTCAACTGGAAAAATTACCATTGGTCGTGTTTGTGGCACACAATCTTCTTTACTTCTCTTTTTGGTATGAACTGCAACATTTTCACAGTTGGAAGGCAGCAAACGAAATTGAAATCATCATCATCATCATCATCATCAGCAGGCACTTTTGCCCTTTGAGCTGTGTTGTGAGCTGATTAATGTGGCTTGTCATAATATGGCCTCTGATTCTGTTGCTGTTGCTGATGAATATGCTAAAAGTCACTTAAGACTTGGCTGTACTCGTAATGTAACTGGTTGTATAATGGCCGGCATATAATGGCTTACTTTCATTGCAATTTCCTGGCTTATTGAGTGAAGTTGCAGCTGCCACTGGTAAAATTTGCATGCTGATCTCATTAGCACGCAGCAAGTTCATCTGATGACGTCTCCTTATGCTTCCACTTCACTCCACTTCCTTTCTCTTGGCCATGGCCAATACCGTACACGTCCGTGCAATTGCAGCACCTATTGGGAGTACACTTGCCACTTGCCACTTGCCACCGTCTGTATGTCTTGCTGTCCTTCTGCCCCCTGCATCATTTGCATGCAAATGTCGTTTGGCACTTTTAGTTTCCTTCTCCCTCTAACCCCTCTATTCGCCCTCTTGTCCTCCTTGTTGCTCCTTTGTCGGTTCGTGCCGCTGTCGCTGGCTTTTTCCTTTTTCAGCTGTTCATTTTGCGCTTTTGCACGCCTTTGTTGTGGTTTTAGTCCTGCACTTGGCTTGGCTTAAAGCCACACTAAGGCAGCTCATAAAGCAAGCCCAAAAGCGTCGACAGTTGCAACTGCCGTTGACACTTCACAGGCCAATATGCCAGGCACGCAGCCAGGGGCGTAGACAGCGAGAGGGACAGATAACGGACATGCCCCCTCTGTAAAAATGTATACAAATATTATTCTAGCGCCATTATTTAAGACATAATTTTAATCAGGGAATGCAAATAATAGTCGGAAAACAAATCAAGCACTTAAAAAAATTACATGGACATTGAATAAATTTCACATATGATATTTTTGAAAGGACTATGCAAGAACAGTATAAATTTTTATTTCCAATTTTTATTTAAAAAATTATTTTTAGCTCTTTTTTTAAATTTTTATAATAAAAATAGGAAATAAATGTTATTTATCAACTTTTAAATAAATATTGAAAAATAACTCTTATTTATAATTTTTATCATAAAAACTTAATTTAGAAAAAATTTAATAAAATAAGAGTTATTTTTTTCAATATATTTATAAAAATAAGGAAATAACTCTTATTTCATAACTCTTTTCATAAAACTTATAAGAGTTACGCTCCCTGATTTTAAAAATTATTATATAATAATTGGTATTTCAATGATATATTTAGGTTTGATTTTCAATTTTAAAATTCAAATTTAAAGAAAATTGAGATTAGCAACAGGACTTTCACATATGAGTTTACTGAAGATCTTAGATTACTTTAATAAAAATCAACAGAGATTAATAGTTTCTGAGTTCACTCAGACTTTTGATTTACTTTTTATACTTTCATTTTTAATTCTAAATATGTATAAGTAATTTTAATTCTTTTTATATTAAATAATGCTTAACTATACATTTTCTTTAGGTGCACTGCTTTTAGTTTGTGTTAAATAAATAAAGAAATTATTTCAAAAATTATTTTGTTTTATTATCAAATTATCAAAAAATTCAAAATATGAAAATCTTGCACAAAAAAAAGTTGAATGATTTGACCGCCCCCTTCTCACACAAAGCTGACTACGCCCGCGGACACAACAGCACCAAGTAAGAGAAGGCGCTGCAGATAAAGGGAGGGAGAGAGAAAGCGAATGCTTTTATGAAAAGTTTCTTCTTTCTGGGCAAGTTTTTTGTGTTATTGTTGTTGTTGCTGTTGCTTTTTATTGGCTGACAACAGCTTCTTGTAGTTGCAAATGTGCACTTAGCCACTCATTAGAGACAGTTTAGTCACAGTTGCTGGACATGTCCTTAAACACTGATTCACTTGGAGTATAAACAAGTATTCTCGTGTCACGACACGAGCACATCTCAAATAGTTTAGTAAGTGAAAACTTTCTAGTTCGCCTCTCTAGGCAGACAGACTTCAAATCGGCTTACCAGCAAAATATTACGCATACGCACTGTGTGTGCGGTAAATAAATAAACTTGGCCCCAAAAAGAATGTATTGAGCCATTAAATCGCTGCGCTTCGACGCGTCTGGCCAAAGTCTTCTCGCTCCGTTAGCTGCCAAGAACAATTAAGGAATTCGGCTAACGCCAAAAGCCACACACAAAGTACGAAATGAAATTTAAAAAACCAAAAAATGTATATACATATAAATAAGGCATACAGTCAACAGGAACCAAGGCGCCCCAAGGCCCCAAGGAGTCAAGTTGGAGCAGCAAAAAACAAGAAAAAATAAAAGAAAACATAAATAAATAAAACAACAGGGAAAAAACCTCGAGCAAAATAAACAAAAATGTAATTTGCGCCACTTAGCAGCAAATGGACAGCGCCATTAATAATTCCATTTCGGTTTTTTCGCATTATAAGGATGCTGGCCAGGACTCCTCCCACTCCCACTCCCCTCTAGATAATAAGGAAATATGACATTTTGTGGACACTGTGGCTTTTCTTATTCCGGCAATGGCCTGACCTGACTTGACCTGACCTTTGCCTTGCTTTAAGCTCACAAATTGCAACACAAAACGTGGCATTAAATAATGAGAAAAATACAAAAAATACCTCAGGAAAATGCCAAGAAAATCATAAAGTTTAATATGTTTTCAGCTCTGTCGATTAGCTTCAAGTTCTCTATTAAAACGGGGAATTACATTTCAGTTAAAGCAATAGAATGATTTTTAATTGAATGAAGTTATTAGACTTGAAATTGTATAATTGAAAATAAACTAAGCTTCTTTTTAAAACCCTTAAACAAATCTTAAACTGCCAGAAATTGACAAAGAAAACTATTAAAATTATTATTTTGCTAAAATAAAATTTAAAATTAATATAAAAGTTTATCTAGTCTCTTTAAAAACTTTTTAAAGAAAATACAACAAGAAAATTGAATTTAACAAGAATTTTCTTGGTACTAAAACAAAAACAGTTGTATAAAGTGTCCTCCAACCTTTTGCATAGAAATTCAATTAAAGTGACAAACTGTCAAAATTTGTGACATGGGACGACGCAGGACAAACCAAATGAATGTCCCAAAGGACAAAGAGACAAACACACACACACACATACATACAAAGGAAAATATATATTCGAATTCATATGCATATATGGAAAAGAAGAAGAGCATGTAAGGATTTTGAATTATGAAGGCTAATTGAATGAAATTGAATAATGAGTAGTTTGGGCTGACAAGAAAAGTGAAATTCCAATGAGCGATTTATGGTTTTGGAATTAAACATATCACAGAAATTGTGACAGCGACACGCAAAGTGGCACGGGTTAGGGATGGGCAATGGCAAAAGAAGTATCGATATTGCGGTGAAGCTGCTTACCAAAATGTGGCTCAAAAAGATCTATAATAATATTCAAAATCAATTAGTATAAATAAGAAACATTTTCAATAAATGTAAAATATAAATATTGAATAAAATAGTAGAGCCTGTGGTGAAATACAATTAACTGTAGCTTATATCTCTTACATTCTTCATAGTTAAATTTTAGATTGGTTCTTTATAAAAATATACTCAACAAATTTTTGATTCATATGCAAAGAACTTAAATATTTCATACTGAAAATCATATAGTTTCTTACCTAAATAATTATTTAAAAAATAAAACAAAATGATTTGCCTGAATCGATAGAATATTGAAATCATTACATTACATTAAATAGAAAATTCTGTTAGTTAAAATTGTGCAGGATCGTAATTAATAATTCTTTTAAAAGTACATATCAAATATGATACAAATAGATCTATAAAAATATTTAAATGCTTAAGCTCCTTTTAAAAATCAATAAGCATAAATAAAAAACAATTTCAATAAATAAAAAAAAATAATTTTTAAAAAAGTAGTAGAAACTGTGGTGAAATACAATTAACTGATACTTATTTCTCTTAAATTTTTTATGGTTCAATTTTAGATTGATCTCTCATAAAAATACAAATTTGAATGAAATTTTCAAATATCGTAAATATTTCATACTGAAAATCATATAGTTTCTTACCTAATAATTATAAAAAAAACAAAATTATTTGCCTGAATCGATGGAATATTGAAATCATTACATCGTTGCCCATCCCTAGCTTAGGGCACATCCTTATAAAGGACCTCGGGCGCAATTGCAGGCAGCATTAGTTAGAATGTGCCCCATAGCGTTGTTCCTGCTTAGTCTGCTGGCTGGGGGCCCTCGAGTTGAGGCCCTCGAGTTGAGGCCGGAGTTGGCGGCGGAGGCGCGTGGCATGGCGATGCTGCAGCAGCGAATGTTGCTGGAGCTGGTGCAGCGGCAGAAGCAAATACCGAGGTTAACTTACTTCACCTGCCGCAACCCGGCCAACAACGACACGGGCAATGTGCGCGCCAATCGCGGCAATCGCAGTCGCAACTTGCAACAACTGCGCGCGGCATTCGATGCCAAGAATTTGCAACTGATTGAGAGTTTGAACGAGGCCAGCGGCGCCTTTCTGCGGATTGTGCGGCTCGATGTGCTCAGCCAAGGGGAGAGCAGAAAAGGGGGCAGAAAAGGAAGGGGAAAGGCAACACGCAGCAGAGGTGGAGGTGGCGCCACTGGCAGCGGTGGCAGCGTCACAGCATTCAACTTGCAGCTAAACGCCGACTGGTTGGACAGCGTGATGACGGTGGAAGCCCTGCGGCAATTTGTGGTCGTGGATTTGGCATGCGGCATGCTAAGTCGTCGTTTCCTGCAAATGGTAAGTGGCACTGTGGCACTGTGGCACGCTGGAGTGCCACTGCACTGTGGCAAATACGAACATTTTTATGGCAATTATCTACTTTTCAACACTACACTTTTGACAACACTTAAATTTAAATCTACTCATAAAAGTAATTAGTAATTAGATTATTTTTGTTTAAAAGTCGAACTAATGATTAAATTACGATTATTCTCGGTGTTGACCAAATATTTAATGATTACAATTACATAAAATCAAAAATAATCTTAAATTATTACAATTATTCAAAAATAATCAGAAAAAATCAAAAATAATAAAATTAATTTTTTTAATATTCTGATAATTTTTGATTTTTTTCGGATTATTTTTGATTATTTCTGATTATTTTTGACTATTTAGTTAAAATCAAATTATTTTAAATTTTCACAATCAAAGTAGAAAAAATAATCAGAAAAAAAATCAGAAATAATAAGAAAGATTATTTTTGATTATTTTTTATTTTTTCTGATTATTTTCGAATAATTGTAATCATTTTAGATTCTTTCTGATTTTTTTGTAATCTTAATCATTATATTATCACAAATTTTTCAACAGTGAATTATATAGTCACTACGATTATTTCCAATAATAATATAACTGATTAGTAATTCTAATCGAAATTTAACAGATATGATTTCAGCATTAGATTAAGAAAAGCTTTTTACCATGCCATTGATGCCATAATTTACACGAAGTAAGTTCAAATTATGAGTCGATATATGTTAAAGTGTTTTCAAACATATTTTTTCTTTTTATTAACTGCAAAGTAATAATTTATTTATTATTTATTTTACGCATTTACAAAGTGAAACTATTTTTGAAATTAAAATTAATTATTAATCTTAGATATTTTATTTAAAACAAGAAGCTAACTTGAAGAAATTAATAAAGAAATACCCACAGTAAGGAGTTTTTTCTGATATTTAGAGTATAGAAAAATTATTATAAAATAAAACCAATCCAAAAAATTCTATAAAATATTAATGAATGCCAGAAAAATGTGAAAATTTGCCCATAGTGCAGTGGGGGAGTGGCTGGGTCATGTCCTTATGCATATTGAGTGCTCAGCTGCAACTACTACAACGAGTACTCGCATTTGAAAGGCTTCAGCCAAGATGCTCTACAACGATAAATATCACTGGCTATTGATTGAGGATTATTCGCTGCACGTAAAAGCAGGCGTCGTCTTCTTGGCGGAACATCCTCGACTGGAACTGACGGATGCGGATAAGGATAAGAATACGGATAGGAACGGAGATGGAGATAAGGATGCCAAGGCGGATGAACTGGAGCCCATTGAGAGCTTAATGGAGACCCTGAACTTCTACATGAACACCGAACTAACGTTGGCCAAGCGACAGCGTCAAGACGACAGCTATGCACTCTACGATGTCTGGTATGTAGCCTTTCCCTCTTCTTCTTCTTCTCATTTCCATCTGCCAGAGACAACTGTCAGTTGTCCTTGCTATTTACTTGTTGCCGGCGAACAGTGAGTGCTAGCAGTAGTGAGTACTTGCTTAAAATCGTAAAAGGAAATTTAATTATTTCACATTCAGGTTTGATTAGTTTACTGATCATTTAACATTCATGTTATTTCATGTATATTTATTCATGTTATTTCTTTGAAAATGTGCAATTATTTAATATATATAAACTAAAAGCAGAAGAGTTAAAAGTAAAAAGGTGTTTAAAGTCTTAAAAAATTTATGAGATGGGAAAATTTGTATAATTTGAAAAGTGTCTGTCAGATATAAGAGTATCTCGCTTATACAATGAGCTGCAGAAAAGTAACTAAAAGGTACAAAAGTAATTAAAGCATAGAAAAGACTTTAAAAAGTATCTGTAAGATACATAAGTAGCTTTATAATGCAAAAGACAGTAAGAAAATATCTGCAAGATACAAAAGTATTTTTATCATATAGAAAATATCTATGGATTTTAATAATAATTTAGTTTAGAAAAGTAGCTGAAAAATACAAAAGAAAAGCGTTATCAAAAATAATTAATAACTTTACTTATTTTTTTTTTAAATTCAGCAATTAGTTGAGTAATGACAAAAGAAAGTTCTTATTCTTTTAAGGTAGTTAAAGATTGATAAGAATGGTAGATTACTCAAGTAATAAAGTTATAAAAGCCTAGGCTATTGATTTCAATTGTTTGTTAAATGAAATTTTATGACAATTTTGAACAGAGTCCAGTTCATATGAAGAATATGATTTTAAAACTCACTCCAACTGTTGAAATCTACAGCTAAATGCTTATTTCATGCACTTTGCTAGGAACCCAGGACTGAACTTTGGGGGTCGTGTCAACATAACGGAAATTGGCAAGTACAGTTTGATGGGGGGACTGGAGATACATCGCTGGTTTCGCACAACGTCGACGCTGCTGCGACGCCTCAATATGCAGCATGCCCAGGTCAGATGCATGGTTGTGGTAGGTAGTGAAATCGCTAGGGAAAGGGGGGCCAACTATCTCTCTCTCTTTCTCTGTCTCTCCCTCTCTCGTGGTTATTGTCAGGTGACTAACAAGAACATGACGGGCACGTTGATGTATTATCTAACGCATACGGTATCGAGTCACATCGATACGATGAACCGCTTCAATTTCAATCTGCTGATGGTCGTGCGCGACATGTTCAACTGGACGTTTGTCCTGTCGCGCACCTCCACCTGGGGCTACATGAAGAATGGCCGCTACGACGGCATGATTGGCGCCCTCATACGCAACGAGACGGACATTGGCGGCGCACCAATTTTCTATTGGCTCGAGCGGCACAAATGGATCGATGCCG
Organism: Drosophila subquinaria; assembly: GCA_037043405.1. Classification (NCBI taxonomy): domain Eukaryota; kingdom Metazoa; phylum Arthropoda; class Insecta; order Diptera; family Drosophilidae; genus Drosophila; species Drosophila subquinaria. The sequence continues at coordinate 12,892 of JBAMBL010000952.1, forward strand.
CCGGTCGCAGCTGGTCGAGTCGGCCGTGTTTCATCTTTCGCCATCCCCGGAATACGCAAAAGGATCGCATTGTGTTCCTGCAGCCGTTTAGCAATGATGTCTGGATATTGATTCTGGTCTGTGGTGTCCTCACGGTGGTCATACTGTGGCTGCTCACCACCATCGAGTGGAAACTGGTGCCACATCAGGGGGCAGCTCTGATCAAGCCCAAGGGCGGCGCCCCACCGCCGCATCATTTGCATGCCCAGCAGCAGCAGACTTCAGACCAGCAGGAGGCAGCTGCATTGGAGGTAGGCCTGCTTTTGAAATACTCATTTATTTATAACTAAAAATACAAATAATAATTTCTTCGATTAAATATTTTAAAACAATATTTGTTTTAACGATAATGTCAATTTACAATTATTTGGTAAATAATTTTAATTGGAAATACGACTTACTTAAAGTCGCACTCAGATATTTATACCATAATTTTAAACATTTTTGAATACCCCCAGATTTTTATTTTTTTATCATTTCAGTTACATTTAATATTTATTAATTTAATATAACATATTTTTAATATTAGTTAACTTTTACTTAAAATTTAAAATTAATTTTGGTCAACTGTAATTTGTTGACCCTAAATAAATTAAATTGTATCGATTTTTTTTTTCGTTAAAAAAAACGAGTACTGATATTTTAAAAGTTAAATAAAATAACGGAATTGTGCAATACAGGAAAAGATGGTGACAAAAACGACTATAAAAAATATTAGATAAATAGATAAATTATTTAACTATTTTTATAAACTTACGATTAAAAATGTGCTAAAATATTTTAAAAATAAATAAATAAATAAATAATTCAAAAATTAAACAAACATAACAAACTTTAAATAATATATTAAATATAAATGTGCGATATATCGATTTTTAATACGATATATCCATTATCTTATCTGTTAAGTCACTTTTATTTTTATTAAGGAAATTTAGCTCTCAAATTTTAAATCTTGCAAACTGAAATTAAACATTTTAAAATTAGTTATTAATTTTTCCGATATTTATTTCGATACATCCATCGATACTATCGATTTTTATTTCGTTTAAAAGATGAGTTATGATATTTTAAAAGTTAAATAAAATATCGAAGCTATGCAACACAGGGAAAGATTTACAATTAAATATATTATATAAATTGATAGATAGATTGATTCCCTATTTAACTATTTTTATATACATATATTATATAAATTGATAGATAGATTGATTCCCTATTTAACTATTTTTATATACATATGTTTCAAAATGATCTACAATATTTTCAAATAAGTATATAATATATAAAACACATCTGTGCGATGTATCGATGTAAAATATGATATATCCATTACCTTATCTGTTAAGTAACTTTGATTTTTTTAAGGAAATTTAGCTCTCACTTTTAAATTTTGTTAAAATTTTTCCGATGCTTATTTCGATACTTTTATGTCGATAATCCCATCCCCAATTGCAGGACGATGCTAAATCTGTTGCATCCTTGCACCTCCTGCCTGTGGTGGGTGGATTCTGGCAACGCTGCCATGCTAAATTGAGTAACTACATCAACAAGCGACAGGCGAATAAAAAATCGCCGCAACGCGTTGGTCTCTTTCTCGAATCTGTGCTGTTTTTTGTGGGCATCATTTGCCAACAGGGCTTGGGTTTCTCCACCAGCTTCATCTCGGGCCGCACCATTGTCATCACCAGTCTCCTGTTCTCCTTCAGCATCTATCAATTCTACTCGGCGAGTATTGTGGGCACTTTACTCATGGAGAAGCCCAAAACCATCAAGACACTCAGCGATTTGGTTCACAGTTCACTTCAAGTGGGCGTCGAGGATATTGTCTACAATCGTGACTATTTCCTGGTGGGTTCAGTTGCATTAAGAAATTTTTATGATTTGTCTTATTTAATATATTGAAAATTTTTCATTTTTATTAAAAAATATTTGAGACTTGTCTGATGCTGAATATTTTTATTTTTTAATATTTTTATTCGCATGTATTTATCCAAATTTTTGTCAGACGTTTTAATTTTAATTTATTTATTTTTGTTTCACACACACAGAACACCAAGGATCCGGTTTCTATGGAGTTGTATGCCAAGAAAATCACCAGTATACCGACTGCCAAGGAGAATGAGGCACCTGCTGCTCCCGTTACCGAGGAGGATCCCGAAGCGAACAGCGAGGATGCCGCCAAGGCCTATCGGGATATTGTGCACAGTCATGAGGTTGGTGCCCACGCCAAGGACAATGTGGCCAGTAATTGGCTCGATCCCGACACGGGTTTATCGAGAGTAAAGCACGAGCGTAAGTGTGCTTAGATATCCCAAAAACATTTACATTTAAATATACACTTTTAATTTTAATTTTTAATTTTAATTTATATTGATGTGTTAGCTGCTTATAGCTTTACAATCAATACATAAATATTAAAAAATGATTTATATTAATCCCTCTAAGGTTTTGCCTTTCATGTGGATGTTGCGGCTGCCTACAAAATAATTGCCGAGACTTTTTCCGAGCGCGAGATTTGCGATCTCACGGAAGTCAACATGTTTGCCCCGCAGAAAACAGTGTCCATCACCCAAAAGAATTCGCCCATGCGCAAGGTCATATCATATGGGTAAGCAAAAGGTTAAATTTCTTAGAAAAATATTTACATTAAATATAAAAATTGTATTTTTATGAAACAGTTTAAGACGCGTCACGGAAACGGGCATCTTTTCGTATCAATTCAACATTTGGCACTCGAGAAAGCCGCCTTGCGTCAAGAAAATTGAAACCTCCGATTTGCACGTGAGTTTGTGTTTATAACTTTAGATTATAAATTTATAAAATCTGTTTACTTTTAGGTTGATATGGACACTGTAAGCACAGCTTTATTAATACTCCTCTTGAGCTATGGCATTGCTTTATTGGTGCTGGGATTTGAGATAATATACTTCAAGTGGAAAGATCGCATTGTCTGCAAATTTAATTGAGACAGTGTTTTATAATTATTAAAGATTGAAAGATTGAATTGAATAGCAATAACGAAATGGATAATAAGGAAAATCTGTTCACCTAGTGGATAAATAAATATATTAAAACTATATATTAAATATATTAATATATTAAAAACACACTTATTATCAAGAAGAAAGCTTATAAAAATAGATAAATAAATGTTGTATTAATTCTCTTATCGAGTACTTTTTTATATATAATATATATAATTGCTATAATTTCATGGATTTATCGAATTCTTCGCAATTTTCCACTTCTCATTTAAATAATTTAAAACTTGCAATTGCCAAACAATTTCCACACACTCTGCAACTTATCGAAATCTCACAGTTGATTTTCACTTTCTGCGTTTTCCATTTCATTAGCTCGGTGTCGAGCACAAAGCGCAATTGATTTTCATGCGCGCAAATATTTCGAGCATTTGACAAGAGGTGAAAGTTTAATTAAATGAACTTTTCGCCGCTTACATAATTAAATTTGCGAAGTCATTGTAAGACAGCGTAATCCAATAACGATTATTTAATTGATTCTATGTTTTTAAATTGACCTGCGGCTCAAGTAGCTTAAGCTTGATTTGAATAGATTGCGTATACGACGCGTGTTGCACAGTGTGAGTTAACTTCCTTCTTAACCGCAAATAGTTCCAAAATATATTGAATATACTTATGTTGAGTTGTACTCCTAGAAACAGTAGAAAAGTAGGAAAGAGAAAAAAATGAAAATTGTTTTTCCTTTTTCATTTTTACCATTTTTGCGCTAAGGGCAAAAAAAAAGCGCTCGCTGTTGGCCGAGTGAGTCAATTTAAACCACAAACGAAGTACAAAATATCCATTAAGATAACAAGTTTTCAGTAGTTGTAACATTTTTCCCCCATCTTCCTTTCTCTCTCTCTCTCTCTCTCTCGTTTTCTTCTAGCATTTTTCTGCCTTTTTAGTGGCTTTTAGCAAGAGGCTGCTTCTTGTCAGCACAGTACAACACAAAGTTGTGGCCCAGACCAACGTCTTGGGCCTTGGCGCAATGCCAAAGTGACGCTCTTAGGCATTTTTAAATTTGAAAAGACTTTTATTTCGCTTCGTCTCTGCGTACACGAACAAAACAGCCCCAGTCGAAGTGCTAAAAAACGAGTAAATAAAATAAAAACAAAATGGAATATCACAAAATGTCCTTGTTAGAAACATTAGCGTTAAGCAAAGCAAAGCCGCAACAAGCCTAGAAATCAATTACAAGCGGATTTTGTCCAACAAGAAACCTGCATCAAAAGTTGCTCTTTTTGCTGTTGCCGTTGCTGTCCTTTTATTTAATGTCCTTGCTCATTAGCCAGCCGAGGTCCTGCATACATCGATGTCCTGCTGTCCAGCTGCTGCAACCACACGCTCATTCAGTTCAAAGAGCTCGTAAACAACAACAGGAGAAGCAAAACATGGAAAAAATAGAAGGTCCAATAAAGACGAGAAAACATGGCGTGCTGAGTGAATTTGCGGGTTCTCATGTTCAATAGTTTTTTTCTTAGCCCTGTAACCAACAGGGTAAAAAGATTTTTTCTAACCGGATAAAAAGGCATAGTAATTTTGAAATAACATTTTATCTGTCTAACTGAATAAATACTTGAGTTTGGGTTTTTTTTTGGCAATTGTTTAATATTTTTTAAATGCATTAACTTTTTATTTAATTTATTTTGTAGGCTTACATGTCAGCAAATATTGTTAAAAACTAAAAAAAATTAAAATTATAATTTTAAGCTGTGTTGCTTTATTTAGTTTTCTTTAAACAAGTACAGTGAGCCACCAATGTCTTCATACACCATAAATTTGTCAAATTTGAGTATTAAAAAGAAGTTTTGATTCGGGTTTCTTATTTTAATCTTTTATTCACTTAAATTGCGTTCGAATGATAAACAAATTTTAGTACCCATAAAAATCTTAAATATTAAAAAAAGTCTAATTTTCAACTTTTTTCCTCGATTTAAAAAAAACAGTATTTTGATACAAAACAATTTTTCAAACAATTCAAAGAGTGACTGGAAAAAAAAATTTTCAAAAATCTCTTCGCTAGTATTTTTTTTATAATTTTTTTAAAATTGCTAAAAATTACTATTTTAACCCATTTTTTCTCATATATTTTTCAATGTATATTTTTTATTAGTGTTTTTTTTTTTTTTTAATTTTTATTTATTTTGTATTTTTTATATTCCTCTAAATATATATTTTTTATTATGATTTTTGTTAAATTTATGCTGAATTAAGCAGCTGCCAAGATACGCATACTGGGCATCCAACAGTCTATCAGCCTTTTCTCCAACATTCTTATTGGTTTTTGGTTATTTCTTTGGTTCTGTTCAGAGATTGCATTTTGGTAATGCTTGTTGTGGGTTTTAGTTTGTTGCAAGTGTCACGGCTTCGATGGGGCTTCACATGGCATAATCTATACACCAAAGCGGGACGTGAAAGGCAGCTGAGAAAGGCAGAAGGAGGGAGGAGGAAGAGGTGGAGGAAGAGGAGTAGGAAGCGGAGTAGGAAACTCGTCTCTTACGCAGCGACAATTAAATTGTTTTGGCTTTGTTTAAGCGCAAATTGTGCAACAAAACTTTTGCGGTTGCCAAAAGAAGGAAAGACAGAAGGAAAGAAAGCAGCTAACAACGGTGGCAGGAAGTAGCAGCAAGTTGCAGCAAGATGGGGCAACAAGCGGCAACAATAAGCGGGAGCTGTTGCAGCATAATTAACAAAGCGCTCAGCAGGGCGCATAATTTTCCTCGTTTTCAGTTTTCAGCTTTCAGTTGGCAGTTCGCAGTTCACAGTTTGCAATATTATGGAGCGCTGTCTGGCCAAATGGAAAGTTTTGCCAAAGCCAATGTAAAGTAGTTGCCTTAACGCCCCTGGAGCAAACCAAGTGAGACCTAAGCGAGCAGACCATAAAGATTGGCCAATAACTAAGGGGAACTAAAAAGAGAGAGAGAGTGAGAGTAAGAGCGAGAGAGCGCGCATATGCTTGGGGCTTGTGTCAAAGTGTGAAAAACTTTGAGCGTCTTAATTAAATTTTATACAGAGCTACGAATTATGCGCCAAATTTGCAGCGTGAGGTGATGGCAACTTTTTCAAAAGTGACAGCTGCACATGAGAAAAGAAATGCAGCCCAAAGAGGGAGCGAGAGCACAGGACAAGAGTGAAAGAGAGAGAGAGAGAGACAGAGAGCAAGAGAATTTAAGCCAACTAATTAGATATAACTTTGCTTTAATTGAGTGAGCTGCTGTTAAAGCTTATGTAATTACTTGGCACTTTCAAATAAAATTAGAAATATGACAAACAAAAATATAAATTCAAAGAAAATATTAGAAAATTAAATTACAACAAAAATAATATAATAAATATTTAATACTTAAAGTATTAATATTAGAATAAAATATAACAACAATAATGCAATTAATAATAGTTTTAGTTATTCATTAAATTAATATAATTACATTACAGAATTTATGTATATTAGTACAGCTTACAGTAAATTATATTAAATATTAAAAGTAAATAAATAAATTAAGAAAGATTACAAACAAAAATAAAAATTGAAAGGATGTATTAAATAATTGAAACAACAGCAAAAATTACATAATAAATATTTAATAATAAAATGATTAAAATACAATTGTTTTAAAAGTCAAGGAAAAAAATCTTTAATGGATAAAAATGCAATAAATAATAATTTAAATTACTCATTAAATTTATATCATTACATTACAGACCTGATTATATTAGTATAGTTAGTTTATAGTAAATTATAATAAATATTACAAGTAAGAGTTCGTAGTTAACGATAGTTTAGTTTTAATGTTTAATAATGTCAACCATATCATTGAATTAGAAGAATTGCATTAAAAAAATATTAAAACTACCTGTGAAATTAATTTAATTAATTATAACATAATAAGCTTAAATACAGATTAAAAACAATTATACAAAAAAACTCGTTCCTTTTTTACTTGTATTGAAATATGTATATAAAATTATGCATACTGATTTTTTTTTCTTCCGTGAATAAGTTTCCACTATAACTTCTAACTTTAATATCATATCGTAATAGTATTTGTTGAATAGATAGAGTATCTCAGCTTACACAGATTACTGCATCTTAAAATTCGTGTATTTCGATACGACACAAACTTGTGTCTCCAGCTCTTAAATATACTGAAATCTGTAGCTAAAAATAAGTATTTCTATGTCTAGGAGTGAAAGTCCAATCTTTGGCAAGCCAAGCACGTGTATTGCATTCCAGGCATTAGTATTGATGACAAAAGACAACAGCACAACGATTCTAATTTAATAAAAAATTAAAGACATAAATTGGCGCAGGAACAGCAAATGATTGCTGTGTGTGTGTGTATGTATGTGTAATTTCCATTAAAGTTAATAATCATAATAATAATAATAATCTCATGCTGTGAGCTGTGAGCATATGAACGAGCGGCTTCTTGCCAACTTGGCCACAAGTTCTGACCCTTAATGAGGCTACCAAAACAATTATGTGTATGTCCTGCTCTGACTTGTTTGCCCTCTCTCTCTCTCACTGTCTCTCTCTTGCTCTGTGAGTTGTGGTGTGCTTTGACATTATTAATATTTAGTTCTGCCATTTTGGCCAGGGCGTGACACACACACACACACACACACACACACACACATATATATAGTCATAAATAATTCATATTGGAGGCTCAATTATGTATAATTGAGCGTTGGCAATAGTTTAAGCACAGTTTAGTCTGCATGTGTGTGTGTGTAAAAAACAGTTTCCTTTTTTTCTATGTTATGCCATTTAAACTTTAATATCCTCCATTTGCACTTTTACTAAATTATATTTATTTACACGTGTCCGCACACAGTTTGCTGCAACTGTAATTTATGATTATCACTGCGGACGGCAGTCCGCGCTAGTGACGAAAGCAGCACGAAGGGTGCGAAGGCGACTAGCATATATACACAGGAAGAATGGAAGATTTGCTATGACTGTCCGATCAGGTCGAGCTATATACCGATCGAAAGGTATCAACTTAACTTACAAATGTGCATACTAAGACTTTTGGAAACTCACCTGGTTCGTGAGATAAACAGGTGTAAGTGGGAGGGAAAAAATTTAAATTATTGGAGCTAATGGGGCCGCTGGAGCCTTTTTGAATTTTCGTTGAATTTTTTACAATTCTCATCAAAAATACGCGTCGAATGACACCTCGATCATCGAAATCGGACAACTGGTTCGAAAGATAATTAATTTTGAAATTTTTAGGGGCCTTTCGAAATTGAGATGAAAAGTCAGTCTGTTGTTTGTTTGTTTGTTTGTTTGTTTGTTTGGATCAAATCGTTGATTTAGCTTAAATGTTTGAATGAGGACTTGTTCCTGTTAAAAAATCTAGAAACGTTTGTTCTACGACTTTTTCGAAAAATAGCTAGTTTAGCGGGAAATCGCTAAAAACCGCTAAAATTGAAACCCTTATAGCAGTCAAACGATAAAAGCTACAGATGCGATCTATATATTGTTGAAAAGGTATTTTGAAGGGCTGTTATGCATACCTTTTAACTTTTTTTCTAAAGTACACAGGTAAATTGCTACAGGTGAAATAAGGTGTTTTCCCCCACATTTTGGCGGTTTTTGAGAAAACGCCGCTAACGATTTTTTTTAAATTTCGATATGTTTTAGCTTGTAAAATTTCTCGTTTTTTGATGTATGACACAAAAAATTTTACCAATAGGTTTGGAAGATATAACCTATTAACTGAATATATACGTTTTACTTTGAATTGGAATAGGGCAGCAGCAACAAAGTGTCATAGCAGCCAGTTTGTTTGTTTGGATCAAATCGTTAATTAAGCTTAAATGTTTGAATGAGGACTTGTTCCTGTTCAAAAATCTAGAAACGTTTGCTCTACGACTTTTTCGAAAAATCGCTAGCTTAGCGGGAAATCGCTAAAAACCGCTAAAATTGAAAACCCCATAGCATCCAAACGATAGAAGCTACAGATGCGATCTATATATCGTTGAAAAGGTATTTCGAAGGGCTCTCAGGCACTGCTTGCAGCGTAATGGAAATTACCTGTTAGCTGAATATATACATTTTACTTAGAGTGGGAATAGGACAGCAGCAGCAAAGTGTCATAGCACCCAGAGTTTAAGAGTGCTGATAGCTTTTGCGCTGGGCATGTGTGTTTGTAAAGGGGACCAGTGTCGCCAAACAATTTGTTTTAGCTTGTACAAACAATAATCAAAGTTGACAAAAAATATTGCAATTTCAAAATTTCTGATATCTTATTCAAAAATTTCTGATATCCCATAAAAAAAACCTCTTTACGAGGTAAAAGTCTAGTGACGAAAACATTTTCATGCCCCAAAATTTCTGATATCCAATTTTGTGACGAATAATATTAAGTTTTACACATAAATTATTTAAAACAAAATTTTGGCACTCGGCACATTGCGCTACAATGTATCAATTCTTCATACCAAATAAAACTCACTCACTGTTTTGCGCAGTGCCGAATGCAAAAATTTTGTTTTAAATAATTTATGTGTAAAACTTAATATTATTCGTCACAAAATTGGATATCAGAAATTTTGGGGCATGAAAATGTTTTCGTCACTAGACTTTTACCTTGTTAAGAGGTTTTTTTTATTACATATTATTCGTATTTTCGCGCTGGCAAAGTGCCAAACTAATATTACACAATTTTTATCAACTTTCGCAGGTAGTTTTTTGGAAAATATGAAACTGCTGTCTAATGCATAAATACATTAGATACAGATAACAGTATCTCTCGCCCCCCACCCCTTCCCTTTCATACACACAATTTATATTTTCTATTTGATAAAAACATTTTGTGCAACATTTAAATTGTTTTGAAAAAAGTTGTTTGCCGAGTTCTTTAAATGAATGCAGACTGTACATCGTTATTCGTATGGGTGTATTCAGTCAGTACTCGTATTCAAATTCGATCAATTCTCGTTATTCACTTTCAAGTTTCACTTTTATCTATAGCTCGCCAAAAAAGTTTCTGCCATTTTCAATGGTTTTTCCATCTCTTTCTCTCGTCTAGCCGATGGCGCCGGAAGTTTTTCCAAGCAGCAGCAGCAGCAACCGGAAAAACTAAAGAAAATTGAAAGTTTTTTGATTTATAATCGCGAAAGTTTTGCGCTTCATTCGCAGCATAAACTACGTTGTTTCATGCACTTCCTGAAGGTTATTTTGACTATCTCAACAAATTTGTAACTCTATTTATTTATTTTTATTATTATGCTACTCTAAGTGTATTTTTAATTCGGTTTGCTGTCTATTTTTTGCCCATTTTTTCTTTGCAGCTGCATATTTTATTTGCTTGTGCTTAACTGTCGCTCTTTATGAACAGTTTGCTGACTTTGCAGTTTGCATTGAGTCGATTGTCATGCCTCAGAATTCGTCGTATACAATTGTCAAGATATTAAGAAAGTGGTAAAGTTTTTTAGCTTCAAGTTTTGAAAGCATATCTATCAAAGGAATTACTTGTGATTAAATTTGTAAACGAATTGCATGGAAAGTAAGCAGTCAAGAGAATATTACGTATACGCAGGCTGTAGAAGAGATGGATATTAATAAGGGGATGGTGATTTTATTTCAATGCAGGGAAACGATATTTAAATAAAGAATAATATGATTTACATGAAGTTTAGGGCCATATATATTGGAAAATTAGAATATCTTATTAAAGAAAATATTATTTTAATTTTTTTTGGTAATTTCAATCAATTTGCATTGATAGTGCTTAAAAGAGATAAATTTAAAATGGTATTTAGATACTTGTTTCTTTTCACAAAATAAATTCCATTTTACAATTTTTCTTTTACTTTTTCTAACTTAATATTTGATGGAATAAACTAATTAAGATTCATTTAAATTAAAAAATTAATAATGCTTTCGAAACAAAATATTTTATTTATTTGAAAAAATATAAAATTTATTTCGCTTCCAATCATCAATATTAATATTCTCTTTAGTTTTACAAATTATTGTTTTGATGAAAGGTCTTAAATTTTGTACTTCACTTAATTTATTTGATATTTTTGCAGATGCAAGTATCGATATTTCTTTTTTTATCCGCATTGCTATCTCTAATGTGCAGTTAATAACCTGCAAGTGGCAAAATACGGGTAAAACATGTTTTCTTTTGTGTGTCCAGCGGGGAGGAAATACAATTCAATTAAATTGTCTGAGCGGAAAACAAGCCGCAAAAATGTCAACAATGTGAGGCCAACGTTGGACACAATCTGTCACTAATATCAACGAGTGTTATTTAAAGCTTGTGCGCACGGACAACAATGGGTAAATCGCTTTTGCCAGCGACTGTATAAATATAATAAAAAACGGAAATTTGTTGTAAGATATTTTCATATGAGATTTATCGCGGCCATTTGCTTATTGACAGCTCAGAAAATACACGGCGTGACAAGACAGAAATGTAATAGAATAATAACTGAAAGAGAAGGCGGAGAAAGGGCAGGGTAGAAAACAGTAAGGAGGGGTGGAGGTGAGTAATTCATCATGCAAGTCAAGTTAATACTTGAACAGACACACCTGTGGCTGCTCATGTCCTCGCTCCTCTTGGCCATCAATCAATCTTGGCCAGCAGGCGGAAATTTGACTTAACGCCGCTTTGCAATGCATAGAAAATTCAGTGCGGAAAATTGTGTGAGTGTGTGTGTGGAAAAGTGAGTTGAAATATTAAGCTTATTAAACAAATTGAAAAAGTTATCACACACTTTTGTTATGCATTTCAGTACGATATCTCGCTTTAAGTCACTTTGCCAATCTATTTACGTATATTTTCTTTTAACTTATCTGATTTTTTCCTTTCGTTTTTTTTGCTTTGGGCAACCACAAGTCCGTTTAGGGCTTAAAAGTTTTTGGCAAAACTGTTTTTGGCCTTTTCGCATAAAATAACGAAAAGACGACGACGACGGCGACGGCGACGGGAACTTTTGATAAGCCCACAAAGGCAAAAGGGGTTAAAAGCAAAAACTCTGTGTGTGCTGCGTAAAATGTTCGAAAATTGAAAAGCGCTTTTCCTCACTCCACAGTCCACACTCCACAGTTGGAGTTGGAGTTAAGAGGGGAGAGGGAGGGGAAACTGCGCATTGAAAAGCTGTTAAGTGCATACTCTTGATTGCAGTCGGCACTGCAAATGGTTCCCAAGTGAAGCGAAACTTAATGACACAAAGCGCACTAATTTAGCCATCTATTCGTCTCTCTCTCACTCCCTCGCTTTTTCTCTCTTTATCTATACAACAAGTAGGAGCAGTGTATTGGAGTTATATACAAGCAGATACCCTTTACTCAATTTAAATACATATTATCTTTATTAATTAATTTTATTTTAATTTAAAATTCTTTTTATAATTAACTTAAAACAGCCATAACTTTAGATATATTTATTTGATCTACATTAAATTTAGTGGGATTACTGATAATAATGTTGGGGAACTTTTATCACCAAGAATATCTATATACATAGCTTAAACTGTGTTGTGGTAGAATTTTTCCGAACTGCGTGCGCGTGACAAGAATTAAAAAACTAATTCAACTGCGTTATTTAATTTACATATCTATAAATGCTATCCATGAATTTAAAACTTCCAAACTATAAATATAAATGCATATTTGCGCTTTTTATAAACTTAAAACAGCCATAACTATAGCTATATTTATCCGATTTTTATGTAATTAAGTAAAATAATAGATATTGATAAATGAAAACATTCAGCACAAAAAAAAAAGTTTAATCTTAAAAACTGTAATTTTGCTGAAGATTTTTCTATCTGTCGCAGGAGTTCAATATACCCTTAAAATTCACAAGTAATGGGTATAAAAACTGGCACATCGAATGGCGAATTATTGTAATCCACTTGGCAATTCAATCAATCAAAGACTGCACTCGTTTTAATAGCACAACCAAGTGCAATTAACAGCGAGTCCCTTTTGGCCATGGTCTAAAAGAAACAGTCGCCTCACTTTTTTAGCCACTAAAATCACAGTTGGCCATTAGCTAAAAATATAAAGACAGCTTTAAGTTGTTGGAACTTTAAGCACAAAATGTTACAAAAGGTCTCAGCCTATGCATTAAGATTATTATTATGCCTATTCAAATATTTAAAAGACAAAGAAAATGCTAGATGACAAAGTAGGGGAGGGGCAGTGAAAGCGGAAGAAAATCTGCTCTTAGTTGTAGGCAAGTCGCAGTCTCTTTGGAGCTCAATAAATGTGTCGAAAAAAGTTTTTGGCGAATGTAATGCGACTCGAGGGAATTGAAATATCAACTTGGCAAATAAACGTAAATATGACAGAAAAGCTGAGGAAAAACACAAATAAAAACAAAAACAAATGAAGGAAAAGCCGCAGCACGCGCTGTGACAGAGTTTTCCAGCTTTGGCTTGACCAATGGGAATTGCAAAATGCGAAACAAAAGCGAAAAACTCAACTGAAAATCTGAACTGAAAATCTGAAATGCGGCATTTGTTTTGTAAATAATGACACGTAAGGAGAGGGGAGGGGGAAAAAGGGAAGGGGAAGGGAACTGCTGTTGTGCAAATATTGTTGAAGCTAAAATATTTGTCAGACGCATTTAACACGTATACGCCCCCATGGTAATGAGTGTATAATAGTACGAGAGTTCTAACACAATTCTCACTCACTCACTCTCTGTCTCTCCCTATCTCTCTCTGTCTCCCTCTCTCTCACTACCTCTCTCTCTCTCTCGTATTTGCATTGTCATTTGTTAACAAAAGACAACCAGGAATCTGAATGAAGCAGCTGCCTGTGGGCTTAACTAATAAATGCATGCACAACGAGTATCCGTTCACTATATATACATATATATAATATATATATATATGCATATATGTATATGTATAGATGTGCGTGTTGTTTATGTGCTTGTGTGTGTGTTATATGACAGTTCCATTATATGCCGAACAATAATTTCAAATACAGAATTTGCGAGCTGAAGCCACAATTAAATGTAAATCGATTGTGTGTCTTGTGTGTGTGTGTGTTGGACAGTGTATTTGTATGTGTGTGTGTTTACATAATCAACTGCTTTGCATTGTATGACTCTTGTTGTTGCTGTAATTGTTGTTGTTGCTATTGTAGACAGTCTCTTCTGCATTTGATGGTTACCTCGACTCCTGTTTTGGATTCCGTGCGTCGCGTTTTGTTCGTTAATTCGCATAATTAATTGAAAATAATTGTGCAGATGTCATGGCCAATTTATTAATACGCAACTCTCAAGTTGAAGCTGCAGCTTTCAAATACAAAAATTTAAACACTGCTTTAATTTCTTGCATGAATTAATTTCTTGAAAAATTGGATTCTTTTTAAATCCAACAAAGCCATTTTGTTATCCCTGCTTTTGAACATTAACTTAACAATATATTTGATTTCAAATAATATTTGACTATGTAAAGTATTTGGGTAAATTTTACAAATCTCTAACAACTATTTAATACTAAATTATTAACTTAAAAGATATATTTAATGAATATCAATTGCCAATAACATCTCTGCAGATTTCTGAAACATTCCTGATTATTTTTACTATATTATAATATTATATTATAATAATTTCGACTTTTGGCACTTGCTCAAAAATGCTCAAAATATGTCTGAAAAATTATTTGCAGCTAAAACAATAAATTTTCATAATAGCCTCTAAAACTGACGCCCACACATGGGCATGGCCATGGCCACGCCCACTAGTTATTGGCCCGTGCCACGTGTAAAGTGCAAAAGCGCAACGTCAGCGAAATGGGTCAAAACGGGCAGAGGGAAGGGGGAATAGACCTGGCCAGAACCAGACGGACTAGGGCTAAAGATTAACGTTATTTGTATGCAAAGCAGCAGCCCGAAAACCGAGCAACAACAACAACAACAACAACAACTGCAGCATCAGGAGGAGCAACAACAACAATGAAAACAACAACAACAACAACATGATGCGACACAAGCCAACTGCCATTCAAAGTCAGCCAAAAGGCAGCAGGACAAACGACGAGGCAGCTGGTTAACCAACAGCGAGAGGGAGAAAAGGAGAGAGAGAATGAAAAGAGAGAGAGAGACAGAAAAAACGAAGAATGAGAGAGGTAGACGAGGAGAAACGTGTTTCAATTTTTATGACATTTCAATGCAGTTTATGTCAGCGAAACGAGCCAACGGCCAACAGAGGAAAAAGGTTAGCCAAAGTAAAGTGGGAAAAATGGCGAGATTTCGGCTAACTTGTCTAGCCTTTTCTATAAAAATGAATAATTTTATAAAATATTATAATAATACTTTATACTTCCTCACAGTCTTTTGGATAATAATTAATAATAATAATAACTTAATTTTAGTTATTAAAAAAAAATAAAAAACCAATAAAATTAAATTAAAATTGGCTTATTTAAAAAGTTATAAAATTCATATTCTAAACATAGAAAAAACATTTAGATTAAAAACATAATTTATTATATCCAAATCTATTCGTTTTTTCCCACTGTGCAAGAGTGACAAGCAGCGAGAGGTGAAGGGAAACTAGTTGGAAAACCTCGTTACATCTTTGACAATTCAAATTTTGCTTGAGGTCATGCAACATATTTTGTTGGACACTTTGCAACAGTTCAATTGAATTGTAAAAATTGTCAAAAAAAAAAAACACAAAACGTTAAGCGATAAGAGAAAATATTTTTGGGCGTTGTGGTTGGAGAAATTGTAAACATATGTTCAATATTGCGCATACGCCGTGTGGTCTACATAGTAAAAGAGACGAGAGACAGACAGACAGACAGACAGACAGACAGACAGACAGACGGAAAGACAGACAGGTCATCAAAATGATAAGCATGGAGGGGGTTTTATTTCTTCCTTTTTTTTTATATATTTGCATATGAAACGCGTTATACATTTATATGGCCATCGCTTTGAGCTTTGAGCCAGTCGAGGCACACGTTGGCCATAATATTGAGCTCAGTGCTTAAGATACTTCACGTTGTTATTACCTTGAGCTCATTTTAAACATTTTCAGCACGCATCATTTTTGGTCTCGAACACATTATTTATGGCTTATACGTTTCGTGTGTGTGTGTGTGTGTGTGTGTGTGTGTGCCACAACAAAGTTGAAAGTTGCAACATAAAAATAAATATATATTTGCTGATGTTTTATTTATGAGCAAAAGTTGCTGCTGCTTCTAATGATGTGCACTTTAATGTAAGATAACTTTTCAAATAGAAACAAAGACTTTTTAAAGTTGAGAGATTTTCTCTATCTCTCTCTCACTCTCTTTAATTCTTTCAAAATAATGCCAACGTCGCGACGTATGCGTAATGCGTGGAAATGAAATGAGATGAGAAAGAACAGAAAATAAAAAGGGAACATCATCAAGTAGCAACTTAAGTAGCTCAATAAATCTTGAGCTTAGCATTTGTTGAAGCTTCTGCCAGTTGGCAAACGTGACTTGAGTGAGTGTCACATGCTATAAAGGTCTCACTGTCTGTCTGTCTGTGTGTCTGCAATATTTTATAAATATAGAAACTGAACTCTGCTGCTCTCAGTTACATGAACATTTGACATTTGCCAGTTTTAATAATTTGAACTCTAGTTTTTATCTTTAGTTGGGTGACATATCAATTGAGGTGCGCATCAAATATGCAAATTACTGTCAAATGGCTTTATCAAAGTCAAGTCAACTGCCTGCGACTCCGCCCTGTTGGCATTTGTAATTAAATTTAATTAAAAGTCTGCGCACATTCCAACCCAAGCAGATTAATGCCAACTGAACCTCTTCCTTCCCCGCTCCTGCGCCTTTTCCTGCTCCCTTTTCCATCCGTCACAACGAGCTCACTTAACAATTCAGTTATTCAAATGAACCAGAACCAGAGTCAGAGAAATACGGAAGAAGAAAAATACAGAACAGAAAATTATCAACTTGCCGCTTTTACAGTCACTTGGCCGCGGATTATTTTAATTTTATTCATTGTGCATACAAAAGATAAAAGGTGCAAAATCTAAATGAATTTTAATGTGAATTCAACGCATGCCAAATTCGAAACTCACGCGAGGCAAATAAATAAAAAAGGGTTGAGCTTAGCAAATCAAATGAAAATATTTCTAAAATATACATAAAGTATTTAATATCTTTCGGAAAACGTGTTAAAATAAACAACACTTGAACTGCTTTTAGTCTTGTGTACCAAAAATATATAATAAAATTGTTTCTTAGTAAATATTTGAAAATATACAATATTTTAACTGCATTCAGTTTTGGGTAGAAAATAACAAAATCTATTTTTAATAATAAAAATATATGAAAAAATAAAATGAAAATATTTCTAAAATATACATAAAGTATTTAATATCTTTCGGAAAACGTGTTAAAATAAACAAAGCTTGAGCTGAATTTAGTTTTGTATACAAAAAAACAAATAATAAAATTGCTGAATGTATTAAACGTAAATTTAAAAAAAAGGATTTTTTCTTTAGAAAATATTTGAAAATATACAATATTTTAACTGTATTCAATTTTGTGTAGAGAAAAACTATTTGTAATAATAAAAATATATCAAAAAATCAAATGAAAATATTTCTGAAATATACAAAAATTATTTAATATCTTTAAAAATGTGCTTAAATAAACAAAACTTGTACTGCATTCAGTATTGTATACCAAAAATATGTATATTCATAAAATTGCTGAATTGTATCAAACGTAAATTTACAAATAAAGATTGTTTCTTCAGAAAATATTAGAAAATATACAATATTTGAACTTTTCATTCAACATTCAGTTTTGGGTAGAGATATTCAAAAACTATTTTCAATATTGAAAATATATATAAAATATTGAATATGTATTCAAATAAATTCAACTTAATTGATCAGATTTAAGCCTAATCAACTTTTGAATACATTTTTTTGAATTATCCTTAGCAAATTTACCACAACTTAGCCAATTTAGAGCTTAGTTGTAACGAGTCTAGTTAAAAACCTTGGACTAAAATGTCTCTCAATGTCAGCTGCCTTTTTGTTGTCCGATGTGTAAGCTTTTGAGAGAGAGATTGGAATTCTTTTCACCTGATGATGGTGCTCAGATTGCAAACTCACAATTGCAGGGGGGAGAAAAACTATTCGAAAAGTGTGTTCTTTTGACGTTTTGTGGCCAGCTTCCATTTGGGCCAGCTTAATGCAGGATTTCAACTGTTTTGCGGGGACACAAAACCCGCAGATCGAGTTTGATTTCAGTTGGGCAGCTGATTGACGCCGTGTCCTTTGATTTCCCTAGTGTGTGTGTGAGTATAGTGTGTAAGTGTGTGTGTCTCGTTGCTGTCATAAAGGGGCTAAAACGAGAGTGTCAAATGACCCAGAGCAAGCATTCAGTGCTGGCCAAAAGACAGACAGACAGTTAGACAGACAGATATATCTGTTAAACAGGCGGCCACAACAATGAGAGTTGGCTTTAACTGACTTGGGCAATACAAATTCGAGTAGTTAACTATTTGGGCCATGGAAAGGGATAGAAGGAGAGTGAGACAGAGAGAAAACAAATGTACAAAGGTCCACATGAGTTATGTGCTAGTTAAATAAATTTATGCTCTGTGATTTTCGCATAAAATTGATTTATCACATTAACCACATAAGCAAGAGACCTGACTCCATTTGGAGCCAACTACTGAATGAATGAGGAAGAGAAGTTGGTAAGAGAAGTTGGCTTCATTTCATGCTCGTTGGCTTTTTTGGCTCATCAATTGCCCGAATCGAGTCGAAGGCTTTGACAATATTTCCTCACTCCTCCTCCTGCACTCCGCCTGATGGTAATGGAAATGGCCATATGAAATTGCATTAGATGACCCAAAGAGCAGGCCATAAATTCAGCTGGACAGTAGGGTCACAAAAAATGGCATAGAACATGGGTTAAGTCACCGCAAAGAAGGGTTAATGGTGCGGTCTTTCTGCTGTTGCTTCTTTTTATAGTTTTTCATTTTTATTTTTTGTTAGCAGCAGCAAAATTTATAACGATTCTAATGAAATTTTCTGAGATAAATAAAAACTAGTGGAAGAGGCTACAGTCGGGAGAGCAGGACTTTGAAAGACCCTGTACTTGGTATGTGAAGAAGAAAATTATAAGGGATTTATAAGTAAAAAAAATCAACAGATCAAATTAATCATTTTAGTTTCAACTTTTGATGCAAATTCATAAAGAATGTAATAATTAAATTAAAAATACTGAAAAACGGAAAAAAATATTGATATTAATTAATTTGTTTGATATTTTTTGAGTATTTTATTTTTTTTTTCAGCAGCAGCAAAATTTATAACGACTCTAATGAAATTTTCTAAGAGATAAATAAAAACCAGTAGAAAACGGTACAGTCGGGAGAGACGGGCTTTGAAAGACCCTGTAGTTGCAAAGTGAAAGAGAAAATTATGAGGAAATTATAAGAAAAAGAAATCAAAACATTAAATTAATCATTTTAACTTCAGCCTTTGATGCAAATTCATAAATAATGTTGTAATAATTAAATTAAAAATACTGAAAAAATGAAAAAATACTGATATTAATTTATTTGTTTGGTATTTTTTCAGTATTTTCTAAATTTATTATTTTTTAATAAAGAAAGAGTGGTGGAAAAATTCTAAATAAACTTGATATGACAAACTTAATAGACCCTGTTTATTTTCTGAGGTACAGGGTCTAAAAAAAGAAGAAATATGTGCGGGAAAGCGAATGTAAGCGCATTTATTTCAATTCATATTTTATTCTTAGTTTTTGAGAAATCCTTGAGAGCTCGGCCTGGCCGCTTGGGATAATCAACATAATGAGTGGAGCGCATTGGAGCGAGATATCTCAATGGACTGCGCCTTTGTATAACCAGCTAGCAGGATACAGTGAAGGAGAACTACAGGACAACAGGACTGGAGGACTATACAACTATACAGCGAGGACGAGTTGTGTCAGAAACAAATGCTTTTCATTTCAAATGCAGCTGTTGCTTGTTGGGTTTCCCCCTGGGGGCCCATGTTTCTTATCCTTTTCACTAGCGAACAGCAACAACAACCAGAACAACAACAAGACACATTGCTGCCTGAAGGACAACAGATGTTTTGAGTGTGGCAGCTTGTGTCGCTTAGTGTTGAATAACGTAATGTATCTTGGATTCTTTTGAGTTGTTGCGGATTGAGGCTCTCAAGCTGAGAGAAGGGAGAGCTGAAATTGGAAGGGACTCAGCCAGTTTGCGGTTTAAGCATTAGTGGGATATTAGGTTCTAAATGAGTTTACATATTTGCAAAACGAACTCGACAGCAAATAACCATATTTTAAGTCGCTAATTGTGGTGTGGTTTATATCAATTACAAATGGAACTCTTAAGAAACTGCAACTACTTAAGATTGGAATTATCAAGAGAATGTTACATAAATGAGAGTAAAAAGAATAGCTAAGAGTATAAACGAATAAATTTAGTTAAAGTTATGATTAAAAATCCAACTTAAGTTCTTTAGAAAATATGTGAAAAATAAATGTTGCCTACTTTTAGGATAAAACAAAAATCTAGAAGAGACAATCATCGATTTATAATAAGAAATTTCACATAAAAGTATAAAAAATAGGTTACAATTTTTGTCTTCTTTGTTGTCTTTTGCCATTTGCCGTTTGCCTAATGTTTTCTGTTTGATTTGTGCATAAAAAGCGGATTTTGTGTGGCACAAGAAAAATGAGCATAGAATGCGTGCACATACGCATTTGGGCATTAGCAGGATTTGTCCCTGACACACACACACACATACACATACACATACTTGAACACACCGACATATTCAAGTCGCAAGTGGCATAAATTGTATGCGAAGGAAGCAGAGAAAGTAAGAAAGGAAGAAAAAGGAGCTCGTACCTCGCAGGCAACTGAACAGCAGCTTGCCTCAAGGCGTTTATCGTTTGTAAAATTCGAGATTTGCATGCATTTGCTTGTCATAAAAAGAAGCTGCCAACACAAACACACACACACACACACACACACACACACACACACACACACACATGCATAAAAAAAAGAAATAACTGAATGTGTTTACATGTTTATGTGCGAAACGAAACGAGTGTAAGATTACCCATACGCAATGTTGTCAGGCCACTTTGTTATACAATTTCCTTCCTACTTTTCTATTTTCTTTCTGTTTTTTGTTGCCTTCATTATGTAAAACATTGCATTGTTTTGAAATTTAGTATAACTTTAAGCCCAGATATGTGAACACAGAAAAAAATAAAAATAATAAAAAATAAAAATTGTAAAAAAAAAATGTTAAAATAAACCATTGTAAAAAAATTATAAAGATAAAAAGATTTTATTTTTATATTTCAATTAGAAATATTTTTTTAAAATGTTTCCCTAATTTTAGAAGTCGCTTTTTTATTAACAGTGTATAGTAACAATGTGACATGTTCTTGGATTTGTTGCATGTATTAAAGCAATTAAATCCACAGCACGTCATAAAATTAGATGACATACTGAAGGCACTTTCTTTCCTACGTATTTTTTTTGGTTTCTCTTTAATCTGAAAGCTGTCGGAAAATGTGCACAATTACGCTTTCACTTAACAATTAATGGCCCAAGTACTTCTTATGAGCTGTCAGCATGCAATGAGACTATGTTTTAGATTTGCGTATTACCATAAAAAAGAGAGCAAATTACAATATGTGCTCTGAGTTTGTTAAGTAGATTAATATAATTACATGCAGCTGAACTTGGATATAATATTAATGAATAAATGCCATATTTATCTGTCTCCTGCTGAACAAACAACAAGCAAAAGTTTTGCCAAGCCAAAACTATGGCAGATAAACAAATACATTAAAAGTTTTGTCTACTCTCTGCCTGAAAACTAAATGCAAAATTGAGTCAAAAGTCAGCTGAAAAGTTTTCATGTGAATTGTTGTTTAGTTAAGAGGCCCAAGGGCCGACAACTGCATTCCAATAGTACTTATTGTATTATGCTTTGGAGTTAAAGATACTTGGATCTACTGGCAGAGAATGTGTTTGGGGACGAAGATAGGGGAAGTATTTTCAAAAGGCGAATTTAAATTTATTGTTATATAAATTATTAAATTTATATTGTTATATTATTTTAAATTTATATTTATTTGTAATACAGATATTTATTTTAATAAATTTGTATAAATGTAAGTATCAGTATCATAAATTAAATAAATTTAAAATAATATGCAAACCAAATATAATAAATTAGCTTACAATAAATTAAATTTAAATTTAATAAATATTATTATTAATTGTTATATTATTTTAAATTTTTATTTATTTATCATTTAGATATATATTTTAATAAATTGGTATAAATTCAAAAATAATAAATTAGCTTACAATAAATTAAATTTAAATCTTATAAATATTAATGTTAATAGTAGATACAAACTAAGCTACAAAATGTCCCTGAAAAGATACTCTACAATTTATTGCAGTGCTGCTTGGATCTACTCTCCCTTCAATCTGTTTAGAAAATCAACCCATTTAAAAAAGGCACTTGACAGTTTCCGGTTTGCAAGTTAATTGACTTGTCGCGGCAGCTTGTTGCCTGCCATTTTTTTCTTTCTCTCTCTCGGCAAAAGGGCCAACATTTGCATGTTTGTCTCATTAGCTACCAAACAAGTTCATTTGCCAGCCAAGGGAGCACGTCTCCGGTTGTCGTGCTCATCGTTGTTCTTGTTGTTGTTTTGGTTGTTGTTTTTTCTGGATATTGCCACTTGCAGATGTAGTTGCAACAGCATTTGCATGCAAATGTTGCCCAGAAAGAGTTGAGAGATAGAGATAGAGTCCTTTTAGTCCTTTTGCCGACAAAGTTCACTTGCACTGCAGTTGACACATTTGTAAATATTTGTGCAAGGCGCAAAGTTGGGTCAGTCAACGGCGCGTATACGCAACATCAGCAGCGTCAATGGCAACGTCAACGGCAATGGCGGATCAGTTGAGCGCGTTGAAAACCTAAGCAAATAAGCGACAACAGCTGGCAACAGTTCATAATGGCCTCTGGTCTTTAGTCACCTGTTAATATGCATGCCAAAGCCAAAGGGCAGCCATTGAAAATATCTAAAAAATAAAAAAAAATATATCTAGTAGTAAACACTGCAGAAAAGCGAGCTTGACTTGGAGATACCCTGTACTTATTGTGTTAAAGAAATACTGGTCAAAATACGAGATTGTTGGCCTTAAATTAAAATTTACAACATTTTAATAATTTTCCAATTTTTATTATATTGCTTAAACATACTTCATATCTTATATTTTTATTTCAAATTGAAAAAATATAAATTATATTTAAATTTTACTTAGTATTGATTTAAAAATAAAAAAATAAAAAAAAACTGTGACTTTTAATTTTAATTTTAATTTTATTTGATTTATGGAATATTTCTAATTTTTTTAATTTAAAATAAAAATTAAGTAATTAAGTATACGACATTAATTATATTGCTTAGAATATAATTCACATTTAAAATTTAAATTTACAAATTTCAAAATAGTATAGTATATTCTTTAATATTGATTTAAAAGTCCCAAAATAATACTTATTTTTGAATTGAAAAATAATTGTAAGGTATTTATGCAAACAAATTTATTAGTTTAAAATATACATTTCGAAAAAAAGTTCAATAGCTGTGTTAAATTTATTCAGAAAAAAAAATGACTGGATACTTTAATGATATTAATAAATATGATATAATGCGATAAATCGGAATATAATAATATATATTAGAAATTTTGAATTATCATATCATTTTGACAAATTGATACTTTTTACTTTTATAAAATTATTAATTTTCTATACATATTGAGACAAAATGAATAATTTATATAAGTCAGTTACGCCTTCTTCTACCTTTAATACACTTTATTTTCTGAAAAACTGAATAGACCCCTTTGTACTTTCTAAGTACAGGATCTGAAAAAAACTAGCACCTGCTGCCACATGCGGCACTTTAAAAGCTAAAAGCAAATAGCCAAGCGAGGCAGCCAGGGAAACAGGCAACTGGCACTTCGCTGGCGGCCTTTTCCGCTTTTCCACTTTTTCCATTTTTTTCCTTCTTGGGGGTGGAGAAGTGAGAGAAGCGAAGGGCAGGGGGAACCGCATCAGTTACGTGAACCGGAAATTATGTAAATTTAAGTGTTTTTTTCCGCTGAATATTTTTGCGTTATGTTTTTAGTGCTACTAGTATAGTACATAGCTGTGCTGTTAGCTCATGGCACTGGAAAACATGATGAGCAAGCGGCCAAAAGGATGCACAGCAGCAACAACAACTGCACTGAGTAAGAGAATTTTTCGACCCGAACAAAAATAAGCCATAAACTTGGCTATTTCAACTGGCTTGCAAGGCATTAAAAAGTTGTAGTAATTGTTTAACAAACTTAAATAAAGAAATGCCAAGTGTGAGACGAAGCACAAAAAATAGTACAACATACACATAAAGAGAGAGAGAGAGAGAGAAAATAATTGAAGTTATGCCGGAAACGTGACTAAAAGCGCAATCGACAATTTTCCATAACTTGAACTCGAGTTGCAGTTGCTGTTGAAGCTACAGCTCGAAGTAATCCCAACCGCAGAATATATACATATATTTACTTCAATTTATAATTCATGCCAAGCACTGTGGAGATGCTTTTGCACTGGCTTACACGGCGTATGCGCAATGCAGCTTCAACTGCAACTGCAACTCTAACTTCATTGTCTTCCATTGCTCAAGTGGTCAATGTTCCATGGTCGATGGTCGATTTTTAATGGGCTTACACGACGCTCAAGTGGAGCATACAAATGTTGGCAAATTTCTCACAAACGGACACTAAATGGACTGCAATTTAGAGCAAGCAGCATTTGGTGGGAACTGTAAAGACAATTCGATGGGTTGGTTTATCTAACATATGGCATGTGCTCAGGTGACTACTGTAAATCGTTTATCCTTTGCCATCCCAATGTCCAACTGCTTTACTTAGTGAAAAGAAATGGGAATGAAATTATCATTCACAGTCTGGTTTGTGTTTGGTTTAACTCAATTTATACCCTTTTGGAGCAGATGTGTGTGGAGATATTGACTGGATTTGACTACTATCTAAATATAGTTAGGATTGTTTACTTTTTAAAAAAATTTTACAACTTCATTAATTTTATGTAGAATTTATTTATTTTTTTAAATCGCATTTTAATATTAATCTACTTTTATTTCGTATGTTTAATTCCCAATTGTATATTTATTTCTTATCAGGGACTGCAAATAATAGTTTTATAATAAAATTAAAAAATAAGAGTTATGTGTCAATTTTTATAATAAAAATTGGAAACAATAGTTAGGGCTAAATTTTCTATTCAAAATAGTTTTGATTTTAATCATTTAAATTAATTTTAATAATTAAAAATATTTTTTTTTATAAAAATCAGCCAATAACTCTTATTTTTTAATTTTTTTTTTAAACTAATAACTATTATTTTCAGTCCCTGTTTCTTACAAAATATATGACTCAATTTTGTTTAAATTTTAAATTTGTTGTTGTACATAAATTTGTGAAAATGAGAAGGGTATTAAATCTTCGACATATCGCCGATAGCTTTTGGCTCATGTATTTTTTCGTCATTGTCTGCAGGAAGTAATTTTGAAATGCCACTCCTCACTGTCCTCACTGAATTGCTACCTTTGATGAAGTTTTTCTTGCTGCAGCACTTTTCATTTTACCTGCGGTCAAAACTGAAAATAATCTTGCTGCTTTATGTCAAACACACAGACAAAGAAAATTAATTTTTTTGCGAGAGAAAAATAAAAGACAATTTCTGTTTGCCTTTGTGTGAGAAATTTAAAAGTTGTAAAACTTTAAAAACTGCAGTTGCAACGGCTGCAACTTCACTTAAAACTTAAAACTTGTCTGGAGCATCATTTGGCCAGCTGTCACAGCAAAGTAAACTAATTAGGCCAATGGAAATGCTTTTTGCCCCCCTTTTAAAGTAATTCTCTTCGTCCACAATTGTGTGGGCCAACTTGAAGTACTGGCCTGGCCTAAAAATAGCTGAGTGAAAAATTGTTTTGCTGCCATTTGAATATTTCATGACATGTGTCAGTTTTACGTGCTGGAGACACGCTGATGATTCGCTTGAGTTTTTCGCTCCATTTTATATATATATGTATATATTTCTTCTTTTTTTTGGGTAACGCTTTCAAATTCAACAAACATGTCAACCGTGAAAACTCAATTTGCCTAAGCAAATAAGCGACTGTCGACTGTCGAGTGTCGAGTGCGAGAGTCGTGAGTTGATTCCTACATATGTTTAATTTGTTTGAAATTTATTTAATAAACGAGGCATTGGGGAATCGAAAGCACCAGTCGCGAGCTCTTTAAATTAAATACAAAGTATCACATTAAATTCCATTTTCTGTATTTTGCTGTCATTACTCAATCAATAGACAGTTTTTTGCAGGGACCGAAACTGTTATGAGGAATAAAAAAAAATTACTTTTAATATTTACTTAAGACTTTTGCTTTATAAATCATACTCAATAATAATTTTTGATTAAAAAAATAAAAATTATGAATAATTATTTACTTTTAAATAATGATTAAATTTGATTTATGTTTCTTTTGATTTTTTTTATGTAAATTAGGTTATCATCTTCCTGATAACCTAATTTACATATGTTGAATATTTGGAATGTTTATCTTGAGTATTGACAAAGATATTCTAAAAACACTTTTAACAACAGTTTCAAATTATAGGAGTCTTTAAAGAATAATATATTTTCAATTTAAAAATAATAGTTACTTGAAACTTTTGTTTTCCTCACAAATAAAAGATTTTCGAGACTTTTATTTTTTTAATCTCAAATATAAGTTTATTGGCTGTTTGCAGGGATACTGTTTTTACAAACAATTTGATGTATTTTAAACAAAAATCGCATTAGTTCTTATATGTGATTTATTGAGTTGAAATTTTGATCAATAACAGTTATTTTCAGTCCCTGGTTTTTCGATTATTTTTCCTAGGCAAACTAAAGAAAACTTATCAACTTAAATGTTTTTCTATTATTTTTCTGCCATAAAAAAACAGCCTATAAAATATGCATTGACTGCCATTTGCTAGCTGCAATGAAATTGATTCCATGTAAATGCAACTAAGTAATAATTTGCTTTAAATTTCAATACTTAATATTGCATTTACCGTTTGCATTCAATGCATTTGCCGTGACAATTGTTGGCCACAGTTTTGTGGACAATGTGAACATCATGACGGGCAACTCTAATCGCAGTTTACGACGACTGTCAATCAAATGAAATTGCACAAAAACTGTTTCGAAATTGTCACTCATAAAAGTTGCATGCTGAAATTACGTATACGCAGCGCGTACATTTAGTTTTCCATTTTATCCATTTGTATTATTATTATTTGGTCATTTTATGTTGAGTTCCATGTCCATTTTCGAGTGTACGCTGTTGAAAGTTTCTGTTTCTGTGTCTGCTTCTATTTGTGCTCTTCATGCACTCATAACTGACAATGGACAAAATAATTTGGCAACACGCACCTCCTACCATTTACCCTCCCCTTTTCAGCCCCCTTTTCAGTTGTTCACTTGTACGCGACAGAGCATTGTGAACTTTTGTGTTTCAACTTATTTGCTGGCTTTTACCTGCAATTAGACGCAATTAAAATCGCAAAATGTAATTTATTTTAATTGCTGTTTCGAAACAAGTTTTCTGGCCATAAGCCTCAAAATTCCACAAGCTTCGAGAGGGTGTTCAAAATTGAGTTCTGTCTCTCTTACATCCTTTCTCTTTCTCCCTCTTGTTTTAGATAAACTTCGTTGAAGTGCTTTCAAAATAATAAAATTATGCACGCAATTTTGGTTGTGAATTTGATGAAATTATAAAGTTTTGCCCGTTCACGGACCATGACAAACAAACTAAGAAACAGTCGAAGCACTTAAGCACAACAACGTGGCGTATACGTAACAATTGCTTAGATTTTCCATGTCCAAAATCATTGCAAATCTCTCGCAACAGATTTGCAGCTTAGCTTGCGTAATCTTTTGGCCATAAAAACCAATTAATTAAAGCCAACTTTAATACCAAGCCATACAACAACGCAGAGCAAAGTAAAACTCAGTTAACGCTCATAAAAACCAATTGCTTTTTGCGCCTTTAGGCTCTTTTATTTAGACGGTTTCTGGTAGCTCATTAGCGGGTTTATCTATTAGCTGATAGCGACTTAAGCCACTTGTTGAGCCGTAAGCAGAAAACACTAAAAAGAAAACAACAAAAGTAAGGACACGCAGTCGAGTTGCTCGACTGTGAGATGCCTAATCTATATATATAAAACTCTTTGTCCTGACTGACTGACTGACTGAGAATCAACGTGTAGGCCAAACGGCTAAGCGTAGAAAGATAAAATGTTCACACAACATAGATGAGATAATTTAATCGTGCAATAAGACGGCGTTTTGCGAAATTCGACCTGTAAGTGGGTAAAACTCGGGGTCAATGTAGTATGCAAAACTTTTTTTGTTTCTTAGAATATCTCAACTAGACTTACAGATTGTATGTTGGGGAATGTCTCTTACATTCTGACTAAATTTGGTCAAAGTCGGATCACTATATAATATAGCTGTCATAGGAACAATCGGATGCAAAATAACCTTTGGTATGAAAAACTTTTTTGTTTCTTAGAATATCTCAATTAAACTCACAGATTATATATTTGGGACTGCCTCTTACAGGCGGAGCCCCCTAGTAGTATTTTATTTTAAAAGTCAAAGGCACATTTGCAAATTGGAAAATGCTCGAAATAAGTTATTTAATATAAATAATAGTTTAATTAATAATTTAAAATTAAGGCCCTATTCTCTTTCAGCAAAAAATTTTTTTCGGTTTTTTTTTTTTGCATTTATTTATAGCTTGGGTAGTTGTGAATATGCCCCTAAAAGGATTTTTAGAAATTCGAAATACTTAAGGAGATATGGCCATTTTTATCCAGCAATGTTAATGTTAATGCATGTAAAGTCAAAACTTTAAACGCGTTTATCTCGAAACCACGTTTTTCGAGCTGGCGGCCACGATTCCGCCAGTTCTACTGAACCGATTTGGATGAAACAAAGTTTAATCGACGTAGAATTGTCACCATTCTGGCCCGTAGTAAAATAAAATAAAAAAAAATTTTGCGATTTTTTTTACTTTTTTTTTTTACACTAAACTACAAAAAAATGGGTCCAAATTGAAATTTTTTTTTTGAATGGCCGCCATTTTGTCAAAAAAAATCGAAAAATTTTTATTTTACTACGGGCCAGAATTACATCTATGCTGATCATAACCCCGTTTTTTTTTTTCATTTCCGACGCTCCGGAGACCCGGAATCGTGGCCGCCGTGACGACACTATTTTTTTGCACCACCAACTTTTTATTTTT
The DNA here is from genome assembly GCA_037043405.1 of Drosophila subquinaria. Taxonomy (NCBI): domain Eukaryota; kingdom Metazoa; phylum Arthropoda; class Insecta; order Diptera; family Drosophilidae; genus Drosophila; species Drosophila subquinaria. The sequence continues at coordinate 42,394 of JBAMBL010000952.1, forward strand.
TTTTATTTTCTTTCATTCATTACTAATTCAATAAAAAAAACAAAATTCAAATATCTTTTTGCGTTTTCAAATGAGAATTTTTTCAAAAAAGGTCCAAAAACAGCAAGCTGAAGGAGAATAGGGCCTTAACTAATTGCATACACAGAATTAATTTAGAGAACAAATAAAAAACAAGCGGATCAGTCGAGTGCACTCGACAGTAATATACGCTGGGCCTAGGCTTCGGCATGCCGAAGATTAGATGCACATGCAATTCTTGTACTTATCCTCAAATATCGACCTATCGTTTTTGTGGCAGCTACATACATGTACAATAAGATAAGTGATTTAAACCAATTTTAAAAATAAGAAAGTAAAAATAATAAAAAAATAATAATTAAAAATCATTTGCATCGACACAACCGGGACTCGAACCTCGGTCTCCCATTTCGCTTGCCGAGCACTTATCACTTCCACCACGCCGAAACTTGGATTGAGGATGACAAATTCGATAAACATTCTTGCAGAGGAAATGTAAAACGAATTAATTGACCATTAATTCTATTCTATTTATAGAATTGCCATTAGAATACCTCGGACAAAATTGTTAATATCTACACTATTTATGGCCCAATCGGGATGAAAGTTGGTGATTAGCTTCTGGGCATGATTCCACATCCGTTGATATAAAAAAAAATAACTTAAAAGCCAAAATAAAAGGTGCTGTCAGTTTTTTATGAATTACGCCCCTTTTTAACATAAACTTGTTCTGCCTGACATTATAGGGAGTCTTCATTCCAAATTTGGTGGTCCTAGCTCTTACCATCTCTGAGATCCTTTCGTTTACACGGACCGACGGACAGACGGACAGACGGACATGGCTATATCGACTCGGCTGTTGATGCTGATCAAGAATATATATACTTTATGGGGTCGGAGATGCTTCCTTCTGCCTGTTACATACTTTTGAACAAACTTAATATACCCCCAGGGTATAATAAAAGGACATTCCCCATAAAATTGTTTTAGTTTAGAAAAAGTTATTCAATATTAAAGTTTCCAAATCTTAAAAATTCCAGTATTGTCACCAATTCTGGTTGCTTTGACTCTTAGATTTTGTTGTTCTTATGGATAGACGAAATTTGTCTCAAATTTATAAGTCATTAGTATCTTAACTGGGCTACTGGGCTATCGATAGTCAGTCAGACAGTCAGTTGAAGGCTATGGCAAACTTGGACTTGTGCGTTCATGTTGGCACTTGTTCGCACTTGTTGTCTAACCAATGAGCATTACGAATCACTTGTCATTCGCCCGGCGGCACAATTGAGTGAATTGAGTGCGTGTTTATCGGTGTGAAGTGCGACAAATATAACGCATTAAGTTAACATTATTGCCAAACAATTTCACTCTAATCGTGTTTATTTGTGTTATTTGTTGTTGTCATTTCAACTTACACTTCACCCCCCAATAAACACACCCTCGCACACACACACACACACATACACACACACACACACACACACTGACACACACACAAGGGACTGTGGGAAACGATTCGTTTTGTCTGCTTCCTCCACACATAATTCACATCCGCTTCGCATTTTTGTGGCATGCTTTTCTCCTACTTCTTCTTCTGGTCCTTGTTGATGGTTAGGAAATTGGGGGGTGGGAATTTATGTGTAATATGATGCCTTTCTTTGATGGTACACACACACACACACACATTCACGCACTCTCGAAAATTCAGTTTAGCTGTGAAAATATTTGCACGTCGCCGAATATATCGCCATCTCATTGAGTTAAGCAAACCAAATCAAACTGAAACTCAAACTCAATCCAGCTGCGATTTGTCTGTCCCGCCTTTGTCTACAGGGATTACACTCCCCAATTCCGCTCTTCACTCTTCCCCCTCCCCTTTCTTACCTGCTAAATTATCCTGGCAATGCGTTGTCCTAATTTGCAAATCACTTTACATGTAATTGAGTCCTGTGTGTGTTTGTGTTCTCGTGTTTCTGTTTCTGTTTCTGTTTGTGCTGCAAGTGTCGCCTGGGAAGCAACAACAAATTTAACGCCTCGTGCCACAAAATGTTGCAGCTTACAAAGCACTTCAGTTGGCCAAAAACAGTTTCAGTCAAACAGTCATTTATGGCAAATAGGCCTAAGCTATTATAGTAAAAGATACCCTGTAAATTGATTGAAATTAATTAAAATTCATATTTTTTAAAAGGCGAGAAATTATCTGTCTTTGAATTATGTCTAAAAGTTCTATTTTTTTTTTTTTTTTTCCTTTTTACTCCTCTTGGGAGCTTAGGGCCTCTACTAGATTTCTCCACCGGACTTTGTTTTGCGCAGTCTGCTTCGCCGTGTCCCAGCTGATGTTGTGCCGGGTGAGATCGGTTCTTGTTGTTCGACGAACTTGTCGACGAGTTCTACTAAGTTCCCATTGATGGTGATGTTTCCTTGGTTGACGTGGTTGAAGCGCATTGCCTTTGTTTTGGCTGCGTTTATTTCAAGGCCGACTCTGCTGGCAATCCTGGAGAGGTCATTCGCTTTGGCTTGAATGTCACTGAGTTTATGAGACATGAGGCAGATGTCATACGCGTAATCCAGGTTCTCTAGGTGTTGTGTGAGGCTCTGGATATGCACACTTCTCTCATTATCTCGTCTACTACCAGGTTGAAGAGTAGAGGTGACAGGGGGCAGCCTTGCTTGACGCCAGTTCTCGTCTGGAAGGGGGCACTGATTTTTCCTTTGTGCAGTACCGACAGCTCTGCGTTTTCGTACATTGCTTTTATTATTGTAACGATGTTGTCTGGAACTTCTTTCCTCGCAAGTGCCTGCCATATTGCTGCTCTCTTTACTGTGTCAAACGCCTTCTTGAAATCGATGAACAGGAGATACAGCGGTGAGCGCCATTCCACAGCTTGCTCGGTTATTGCGCGTAGTGTGTTTGCCTGGTCTACGCAACTCCTCTGTGGTCTGAAGCCTGCCTGTTCATCTCGGAGTGTTGGTTCGATCTTCTCCTGTAGTCGTTCGTTCAACAGAGTCGCTAAGATCTTATAGCTGGTGTTGAGCAGCGGTATTCCTCGCCAGTTGTTGCAGTCACTGAGATCTCCTTTCTTTGGGAGTTTGATGATGATACCGCGTTTCCAGGCGTCTGGTATCACCTTAAGTTCCCAAATTCGGTTGATGTGTGGAAGCAATGTTTCGGCCATCAGTTGTGCATCTATCCGGAGGAGTTCGATTTATTTTTTATTTTTATTTTATTTATTTATTATGCATAAAAGATGGTCTCATACATACTGACCCAATTTGGTTGGAATCGAACTACTATATCATATAGCTCCCATAGGAACAATCAGTTGAAAATCAAGTCTTAGTATGGAAAACTTTTTTGCTGTTTGAGATATTTCAACCAAACTGACAGAATATGCATAAAAGATGGTCTCATACATACTGACCCAATTTGGTTGGAATCGAACTACTATATCATATAGCTCCCATAGGAACAATCAGTTGAAAATCAAGTCTTAGTATGGAAAACTTTTTTGCTGTTTGAGATATTTCAACCAAACTGACATAATATTTACAAAAGATGATCCCATACATACTGACCAAATTTGGTTGGAATCGAACTACTATATCATATAGCTCCCATAGGAACAATCAGTTGAAAATCAAGTCTTAGTATGGAAAACTTTTTTGCTGTTTGAGATATTTCAGCCAAACTGACAGAATATTCACAAAAGATGATCCCATACATACTGACCAAATTTGGTTGGAATCGAACTACTATATCATATAGCTCCCATAGGAACAATCAGTTGAAAATCAAGTCTTAGTATGGAAAACTTTTTTGCTGTTTGAGATATTTCAACCAAACTGACAGAATATGCATAAAAGATGGTCTCATACATACTGACCCAATTTGGTTGGAATCGAACTACTATATCATATAGCTCCCATAGGAACAATCAGTTGAAAATCAAGTCTTAGTATGGAAAACTTTTTTGCTGTTTGAGATATTTCAACCAAACTGACAGAATATGCATAAAATATGGTCTAATACATACTGACCAAATTTGATTGAAATCGGATTACTATATCATATAGCTGCCATAGGAACGATCAGTCCAAATAAAGTCTTAGTATGAAAATCTTTTTGTTGTTTGAGATATCTTTATATTAAGTACGGGGTCTCCGACAGTCGAGTACCGCTCGACTGTAGCACCGCCGACTAGTTTTTATTATTATTATTGTCTACTTGCTGTATAGAACTGAGTAGTAAATTGTTAAGATTATAATTTCACAGGGCTTAAGTCATGAGAATTGCACCCTTTTCTTTTCTTTTTTTTTTCTTTTTTTTTAAATTACGGGAAGTATATATTTTTGCGTTTTATTCCGAAGAACTTAGAAATCCAAGTCTTTTTCGAGAATTGTCATTTTTATTTTAATCATATATTTTTTTATTTTTATTATTATTTTTTCTAACAACATTCGCTGAGTTTTATATTTTTACAGGGTATTCGAAGCATAAGCCAGGGCCAATTTTAAGCGGCTTTTCAGCAAATTACAATTATTGTTACGCCAGCTGTAAATAAATATAGCATGACGTTTGGCAGCAAAACAATTGATGAATGTTCCATAATTAATCAACATGAAATGCGGTAACTTTTCGACAATTTTTGTCAATAGCAAAATAATGTAATTGAAGTGATATTATGAGAGAGAGAGAGTGAGAGAGAGAGATAGAAGCACATCAATTACGCTAATGTGAAATTACATATAGGAATTAGAAATTTCATTTTAAGCCCGCAACAGATGTGAGAAAAACACAATTCTTGGCCAGACACAATTCGAGTATCTACATATATATATTAAGCAGTATTTAAATAGAAGTATATAAAATGTTGGACTTGCCTTGAGGGAACAGATGACACACACACACTCACACACACAGATAGATAAATACATATACATATTATCACAGCTGTTACATTATGCGAGTGTATGGGTATGAATGTAAATGCGGGCAAGTGTGGTAAATATTTGATGTTTGCTCTTGGCCCCAAGTGTGTGTATGAGTGTGTGTGTGTGTGAGTGTGTGTGCTTGAAACTGGTCAAAACTTGCACTGATATTGTCGAGTATACGAAATACTACACATGGCATTAAATATGCTAAAGTTTTGTTTTATTTGCCAACAGACCGCAAAGCGATGTGCATTTTATTGCATAATCTATAAAATAGTTGGCCTAAAGTATGTCATACACACACACGCACACACACAAACATACACACTAAAAAATATACAGAATTTCAAGACTTTACTTTAAGGTAAAAGCATTTCAATTGAAATCTTTTACAGTCGTTTTTGTTATGACAAATTTATGAGTTTTGGGTCAGTTTAACTAAGATCAACATAGTAAGTTAACACTCACACACCTACAAACATTCACACACACACAACTCCTCAGACACATATTCAACAAACAAAATAGCCAAAAGCATTCCAAGTATATTTTTTATCCTGGGTTTTATGGAAAAGGTTTTAGTTATTTCTAACATACAATATTTATTTATAAACAAAATATTTTTATATATATTTTTATTAACTGTTGTTATAATCAAAAAAATAAGTTATCTTTTTTTTGGAACAGATAAAAACCTCTTAATAGTGCTTTTTTAGTCTATTACTTTGTCGTATCTAATTTATATATTAATCGATTTTCTTATATTTCTAAGTGATTATTTTGTAGTAATTTCTAAAGAACTTTACAAGTTGTAATTTATACCAAGTCCTTTTTTTCAGGTAATAAAATATCGTAGCTTAAAATGAAGTTAGGAAATGCTTCACAATGATACCCATAGTGGGTCAGTTAAATAAATTCGCATTTAAAATTATGCCTATAGAGAAAAGAGAGGAAACAGAAGAAGAGGAGGAGTCAAAGGGAGTCAATAGGAGTTGCCTTTGAAACTGTATTCAATTATACAAGCCCAACATTTGTTTTCATGTGGGCGCTGCACTTGTTGTGGGCGTGTCAGATTCAACACTTTGTGGAGCTGTCTCATTGCTTTTGGGTGATTTACTAGCATAGTTGTTGGTGTGGTTCCCTTTGTTGCTAGACCCTGTACTGAAAAAGAAGAAAGTGCTAACTTACTTTGCAACATGTTGTTTTAAATTGCAACTCTGTGAATAAAATTTCATTTTAAGGTTTGAAAAAAGTAGAAAAAAGAGAATAGAATCATATAAAAATATTTAAGTTTGAGTAGTTTTTTATAGCTATTTATTGATTGTTTTTTTTTTATAATTTTTAAAGTTTTAATAAGCATTTTTTTAAAAAGTTAAGTTTGATTAATTAAATTTCTTTTAAATATTAAATTGATATTAAAAAAAACATTTTTACAATGACTAATAAATTATTTGTATTTAATTTTGTATTTGTATTGTATTTATTTTGCCTTTTACCTTTTTGCCTTTTACCTTTTTGCCCTGTAAGAACTATGTTCTTTTTTTATAATTTATTTATTGCTAAAAAAAATTTAAAGGGTCTCTCACAGTCGAGTTCAACTAATTGTTGCCGCTATTTCCCATTGTGCACCACATTTTGTAGCATAATTTTAGGCGGCAACCGGAAATGCTACACAAAGAGCTGCACCTTTCGTTGTGTTGTCTGCTGTTGTTGTTGCTATTGTTGTTGTTGTGGGTTGCCTGCTTTTTGTGCCCCTGGGTCAGTGCTGTTAGGCCACGCCTATTTATGTGCTTTTAACGTGGGCGTGAATATTAATGACTCATATTTTCGCCAACTTCGAGGCGTTTCATGTTGATTTTATTTGTGGTCGCGGTTCTGGCCCCCATCACGCTTTTTAGCCGTATAATTATTTTTGCAGAGTGTGTGTGTATGTGTGTGTGTGTGTGGCAATTTATGGTCTACCGCTTTGCGTGCTTTGCAGGCATAGCTCTCTGACTCTTCGACTCTCCGACTCTTCGACTCTCCGACTCTTCGACTCTCTGACTCTTCGAGTTGCCGGCAAGTTTTATGTCTTAGCTTGTTTTACTTTTCAATTGGCAAGTTTTGTGCGCACTGAAAAACTGTTTAACATGCGGCTCACGAAATGGAAGACAGGGGGCGTGCCAGAGGCGGGAGTATATGGCACAAAAGTATCTCTATATAAGTTGCTGTTTTTATGGAACACACACACACACTCACACACACACACTGGCACACACTCTGCCATCGACTAGATTAAAGTGTTAATATTTAATGTGCGCGTCGCTTTGAATTATTTTTCTATCTATCTTTTCTGTCTCTTTCTATCTGTCTGTCTGTCTGTTTCTATGTCTGCGCTTTTATGTGTCAATTTCAATTGTATTGTCCATGCTCTTGCAGCTCGCGTTTGGCTTTAAAGCCGCAAAGGATGTGAGTCTAAATTTTAAAATATGATTTATAAATAAGAAACTTCGTTTTTAATTTCTTTAAACAATTTTATCGAAATAAAAAATTATTATTTTTAATATTTATTTAATAATTAAAATAAATAAGTTACTATTAGTTACTGTTAATTCAAAGCGTATTGTCTGTCCAATTGGCGTCATCATGTCGCCTTCTGCATCGTCGACGAAACGAGCAAACGAGATCATTCATCACTGATCATTCAGCAATCGTGCTGCTTCGAGTCGGGACGGGACGAAGAAGAAGTCGAGAATGACAAATACACACGAAACGTTTTGCTGCTTTACACTGATAAAAATTAAGAGAAAGCAAATTCGAACTGTCGCTTCGTTACAGTTGGCGACTTAACGAGAGCAAGGCATCAGTTGCAGTGTCTGATAAAAGTCTAGCGCTGTCTCAGTCACTACCCATTGAACGCAGCTAAACGACTGAAATAGAAAAGAATCAGCCGATCAGATGCTGCGTGAGAGAACAAAAAGCCGAAGCCACGAATATGGAGAGAGCAAGACGCCGAATGTGCTATTTATAGAACACATGTATTCTCTCTCTCTGCACGCATGAGCTCCTATCTAATGGGATAGGCTTTTGTCATCTTGAACACCACTGCTTTATAGCTTGATAAGCCGCTTTAAGAATATAGTAGTTAAGTTAAGTTTATCAGTCAATCGCCCTAAATAATAATACCTAAATACGATAACATGTCCACTGATAAGTATTGATTGCTTAGGTCACTAAAGCAGACCAGTCGAAAGCAGACACAGTCGAATTTGTTTGACGAACGTGTTCGCTTCGACGTGTTCGATGTTCGTGCCCAAATTTCGTGCCGTACGTTTTGTTCGAGAGAAATAGAACTGATTTGATCTTGCCTGTTTCCAATTCAATTCGAACAGTTCGACAATGGATGGCAATGTTGGCAATACGCAAACATCATTTGTCAAAAGTTTTCGTAGCGTAAACAAATGCTAGAAATGTCGAAGCTATTTTTGCTGAAGTAAATATGTATAGCCATCAAGGCAATGACTGTATCTGTATCGTTATCCGATGACATGTTTATTCTCTGAACATTGTCTACAAATGATTAGGTTTGCAAGCAATGTTTGAAATAGTTAGTGGGCAAATGTAATTCTTGTTCGACGAACACGTTCGTCAAACAAATTCGACTGTCAATAATCTGCTCTACTGAAATAGATTAAAGTAGGCTTACGATACTAATTTTGTGTTAAATAAACCTGCCGAGCGTCTCGACAAGTCAGTCTAAAAACTAAACTCGAGCTGTGTAATTCATATTCTACTCAATTCTGATATTCAACTCCGTATTTTGATAATGGACCAAGAAGCTGCTTCGAATTGTCCTGACCAAAGGAATGTGCAGCTGATGAACATCGTGCGCTTAACTGCATATCTGATATCGAAGTTCGAAGAGATCGACAATGAGACGGAAGAGCTGAACAGAGTGATTGATATAGACAGAAGTAATGCATATGCAAACTTGGTGTATACAATCTATAAACAACTCTGGAGCACTGATCAGGGAAATGAAAATGACTATGGAGCACATGTGTTGACTTACCAGCAAAGGACATACGCAGTATCATTTTTAGCACAAGATTTCAAGACAGAGAACCAAACAGTGGCATGGGATTTCGAGATGGCAACACCACTAGTTGGTCTATTGACTGGTTTTCAGCTAGTTTGGGATGAAGCAAGGCAATCAGCGTCCAAATTCCGTGGAAGAACTGTTGAAGGATCAATCAATCAATTTGGATTGACGAATGTACATTTGCCATTGTTAACTGGATTGACTTACAAGCCTGAGAGGCGAACTGGCTCTGGCTTAATGCCAACTCTTGGCCCTTTAACCTTGGCCGTAGCTCTGTCTGCTGAAAGTACAGATACACATAACATGGCCAAAGCATTGAAAGAATCCATAAAGCACATCCCATTGGCAGATTCGATTGTTCAATGTCTGCGAGCTGCAAGAGGACCAGAAGAATGTAGAAGTCTCTTCACAATTTTGGGTGATCTTCTGCTTTTAACTGGCTGCCAAAGCAGCAACCAAATCTTTTTTCCCTTGTTATTCTTCTTGAAGAACAATGATTTCGACATGGATTTTTCAGGAGTCAAAGGCTTTAATTATTATCAAAAGCATGTTTCGAATTATGTCTGGCAGATGACGGCGAAAGGTACGCCTGAAGGTACTGCTCAGACCGTCTTTCATGGCATGTTTGGAACCGCTACCGAGGATCTGGGTGTTTTGGCGAGTATCACCAATCAGAGCTGCTGGCAAACACGCAAAGAATTGAACAGTGCATATCAGGCTCAAGAAGGCAACGTGACACGGTTTACACCAATCAAGTACCGATTAATATCACCAATGACAACGGCTGCAATACCCATGTTAACACCGAAGACCGTCATTGGAGAGCCTAGAAAAAGGAGTTACTCAACAGCATTTGTAAATCACTTGGAGAGTCGATCTCTAGTCTGTAACATTGTGTCTTTGTCTTCTGCTCTGATGCGTTTGAAAGCGGAATATGTGGCTAAGATGCGTGCTGGTGAAATGGAAGAGATCTTAGATGGCACCACCAAATGGATTGATGTTGCAACTGGACTAGAAGTTGATGAGGTGGTCAACGAGACTGGGCAATACTTTTATTCCTAATACACAATTTTCTTTCTTTCAAAAAACCAATGTTTTTAATTATTGTCACTAAGTTTGAATTGAATAAAGAGCAATACATGTCTTAAATACAAGATATAGCTTCAATGTGTGAATGTCGACTTATTGCCTATCATAAAACTAGACACGTTAAGTTTAGCGGTTAATCGCTAAAAAGCTCGCTAAAATTGACACATCCACAGTATTCAAACGATACAAGCTAAATTAAAATAAAAATTATTTATTATTTGCATAATTTAAATTTTATATAATAAAATAAATATGCACATGTTTAAACTATTAATATTTGTATACAAGTCTTTTTAGAATTTAATTCTAAAATGAAAATTAAAATAAATTTATAGTCATTTTTTTTTAATTTTAAATAAAAATTAAGTGTCACAATTAATTTTAATATAATAAAATAAAAATAAAAGTTTATCCTGTTTCTAAATATTTTAAATTTTTCGTTTAAATCTAATAACTCTTATTTAAGTTCGCCGCTTTAAAGCCTTAAACGCCTGTCAAATATTGACTTGAATATTTCTGTAAGCCAGCTTCGCTTCGCCATTGGCATCGCGTGCATTAGGCTAACAAGTTTTTGCAGTTTGTTGAATGTTGCCTGGCATAATGCCAGCTCCCTCTTTTTTGGTGGCTGTTGCATCACTTTTTTGTGTCAGCGCTCAAAAGCATTACCAAGTGCATCAGTCCGACAGCTTACCAAAAAACCCGAGACCGAACGAGAACAAAAACTTTTGGTGGACTTGGAAAAACGCTGAGCATCAGTTGACGCCATTTGGAAAATCAATTACCACACGCAAGTAGCTCCCACTGCTCCTCCCCCTCCAATCCTCTACTTCGCCAACATTTCCCCTCTCAGCACTCCCCTCGTTTGTGGTGTCTTGTCTGGCGCTGATAAGCCACAACGACAATTGACCGACATTTTATTTAATGTCGCCGTTCATTAGGCCACAGCCACAGCAAATTGTGGGCCAAGAAATGAGAAACGGGAAAGACGGGAAGACGGGAACACATCAAACCGCAGAGGCATTTAGTCAGCCAGAGCACAGTGGTATTTTTCAATTAATTTAAGCTTAAATTGCTTGATAACTTTGTGTTGGTATTCTATTATTATTTAAAATTATTATTTACTCAGGAACAATTTAAAATTTTATTCCATAATTTTTAAAAACAATATTTTTGTTTTAATTTTATAATTATTTAAATTGACACTTTATTTGTTTTTAAATATTCTGAATCGGAATATTTCAAACATTCAGTTTTGAAAGCCAGTTTGGATTCTTAATATTATATACATTAATATTATATACATTAATATTATATACATTCAATAATATATTTATTTTTTATACTTTCAGCATTAACTTTAATTTATATTTAATTCATTTTAATTTAATTTTGTATTAATGCTATTAATTTTATTTTACTTCTAAAATTATTTCTGTTTAATTTTAATTAAATAAAAAGCTTTTTAATTTGCAATTTTATTTGAATATGGTTAAAATTAAAACATTAAAATCTTGAAGATATCCAAGCTACATTGACCACTGTGCAGAGGGGTGTACACGGTTAAGCAGGGAGGGGGTAGGGGGTCAAATAACAGCGGAAGTGCTACCAGCTCCAAAGCTGCAACCACAAAATTAGAAGCTGTCTGTCGCTTCCCCTTGAGGTCTTCCTCTTCTCAGTCTCATTCTCATTCTGCTTCATTCTCCTGACCGATCATGTGTTTCTATCTTAATCTGATAAATACGTGAAAGGGAAACAGCTCTCTGTCTCTGTCTCTGTCTCCCAATTCCTTTCCTATCTTTTACCCTGGTTGTCTGCTTGTTTGTGTTTTGGCCAGTTTAAAGTTCCTGCCACTGTTATTGATGTCTTGTTGTTGTTGCACGTTTTCCGCTGCACGGATTTTCCGCCATTGCTGCCAGACAGTTTCCATGCTTTCCTGTGCCTTGAACAATGTTCCCTTCTTGCTGTTACTCCCCTTTCCCCTTTCCCATTCTCTTTCCCTACTCTGCACAGTTTACTTACAAATTGCGTTTACTTTGCTTTGGCAATATTGTTTACACTTGCATTAAGCATAAAATCGATAAATGCAATCGATTTAAAAGCTTGCACAGAGTTCATTTGTGAAATTGTCAGTGTTGCATTGTGAGTGCACTTTAAATCATATTTAATGGATGTTGAGCGAACATAAACAAGCTTGATAAATTTCGAAATTGATATAAATACATATAAACAAAGTGAAATAAATGCTGTAAAGGCAGCTCATTACATTTTAAAATATGTGAGAGGTTCAGGCAGTGCAATAAACTCGACTAGCTGATACCCTAAGCTAAGATAATTAATCAACAAAAATATATTTTCTTGAAAACACTTCCTAAAAATGGAAAATCTGAGAGAATAACTCTGATAAGAAATTATCCCTTAGGTAGGAAAATATAGCAATAAACTATAGAGTATTTATAAAGGTACGAAATTTAAAAATTTGTTCTGTAAGTATTTTTTAAAAACAAATAAACTGTAGAGTATTTCCAAAGGTACGAATTTTAAAATTTTTTTCTATAAATATTTTTTTAAAAATAAATTAATAAGCAATAAAAAAATGAAAATTGCAAAAAGATGTAAGAAATGCAAAATAAAAAATCTAATAAGTATATTTAGATCTAAAAATTCATTATGAATAAAAAGGCAACAAAATCTGAAGAAAAAATGCAGAAAAGCAGAAATATAAAAAATTGTAAAAAAAAAATTATTTATAAAAAAATACCAAAAATATCCTGAAATCGATCAGGGGTTGAAGATTGAATAATGTTTTATTGATTTTTGAAATGCTACTAGAGATCTTGTTAAATATTATTTTCCCATGGTTTTCGCAAAGCAAAGAAATGCAGATACTAAAAAAGTCATAAAAAAAAGATAAAGTAGCCTTTTAAACTTAGAGAGACAGTTTTAATTTATGCTGTCAAGTATCCCCTTTTTAAAAATCAAGTACAGGGTGCGTAAAAAATATGCATGCATTTCCTGTAAACAAGTGGAAAACACGCTTTTGTATAACACATTAATTGTGTGCATTGCACAAGGCTTTAACAGCTGACTGAGGGATTACTTTAATGTTGTTTATCTGGCCCAATATTATCTTTAGTTCTGGCATAAACCAATATATAAACACATTAATACTCTTATGGTAATCAATTGCATTCAACCGAAAGAATTTCCTATGGTTCAATAATTTTCTTTTCGTCTCTTAATACCAATAGAGACAAAATAAAACTCAATTCATTTTTAAGACCAACATAAGGGGAAAAATTGCAAGAAAAATGTTTTGTATGGAATTTTCTTTTAATTAACTTTGCCATGCAAATTTTTTTGTATGCCACAAAGAGATTTATGAAACCAAAAAACTTATTCGTAGTAAAATGAAATATTTGTGGTGAAATACTTGTGCTTCGATGTCTTGCGGTGGTGTTGCCGTTTTTCCTGCTTCCCTCTTGCTGGTTAACACACACACACACACACACACACACACACACACACATTTTCCACAATTTTCCGACACCAAGTGCAGCATGGAGACTTTGTCAAGAAATAGAGACAGTAACTTGAGCTTCTCTGTTATATTTACGAGCTCAGCTCAAAGGCTTCTGCTCTAATGGAAATGACTGGCAACTTATGACAATTGTCTAAGAACTTTTGTTAAATGCTGGCACACTCGGAATAAAATGCTGTAAAATATTTGAATTTAATATTGTTACCGAATTTGTAAGTGAACTAAAAGAATCTTAGATTTTAAGTGGAAAATATGAGACATACTTAATTTGAACAATTTCTAAAAAATTTTAAATCAATTTTATTTAACGTTTAACTTAATATGGCATTTGAAATTTTGAGTGGTTTTCACAATATAACATATTTATATTAACCTAAATATTTAAGTAAGTTTTAAGCATACCTGTTAAATAATAATTAGTAATCATAGTCATTAGTAATAAGATTATTTTTATTAAAAAGTCGAATTAATGATTAAATTACGATTATTTTTGATTCTCCCCAATTATTTACGATTACAAAAAATCAAAAATATTCAAAAATTTATACAATTATTCAAAAGTATCCAAAATATTCAGAGATATTATTTTTGATTTTTTTTCTGATTATTTTTGAATAAATGTAATAATTTAAGATTATTTCTGATTTTTTGTAATAGAATCATTATATAATCACGAATTTTTCAACAGTGAATTATATAGTCGCTCCGATTATTTCCAAAAATAATCTAATTGATTATTAATTCCAATCGAAATTTAACAGGTATGGTTTTAGTCCAATTAAAGTGTTTTAAATTTTATTTTCAATACGTTTTCGATTTTCAAATATTTATTTTTCCCATACGTTTTTCTGTGTGTAACATTTGTACAACTTAATAACTTGTCTAAAGGCTGCTTAAGCCTTTCAAATATCCTTTTCCATAACTTGATTTATGGGCTTGAGATGTAACTAAAGTTGCCAGTTTTCAGTTTTCAGTTTATTGACCCGGAGCGTTACTTTTCTCACCTGCTTTAAACCTTTGCTGACAGCAGGCATTAGAGGCAAGTCAACCTCACCTTGTCAGTCAGTTTTAATGGTAAAACTTTTTCACTTAACCTTCAGTTGAATTGATTTCTTTCGCTTTTAACGACTTTCTGCTTGAGTAATGACTTTGCATGCGTCTGTCTCTGCCATATGATGAGTTATGTGTGTATTTTTCTCTCTCCTTCTCTCTCTCTGTCTGTCTCTCTCACTTGCTTTCACTCTTTCAGTGTGTACACATGTCTATCGCAAAGTAATATATAAAGTCTGCTGCACATCTGTGACTGCCACACTTGCCACTTGCCACTTGCCTCTTGCCACATTGCGACTCAACTTCCTGCAACTTTGACTTCTTGCCGTATTTACGCTTTCAAAATTAAAAATCAAAAGTGTGGGTGACAAAATAATGTAATGCCTTGCACCAAATTGTTGGCTAAAATATAAATAGCAGTTACCCTGTAGTTATGCATTTGTTAAGAAGGGAGTGATAAAGCTAAGTAAATGCATTGAAATACTCCTTTAAACCCTTTAACTTTGTTGCTGACAAAAGTAATTCAAGCTTGAAACGGATTACAGGGTATCTCTTAGTTCAGCACACTCCACAAACATTTCTGCTTATATTTTCATTTAATTTTTATTTTATTTTCGGCAAAAGTATTTTTAAGTCTTGCTAAATCACACCCTACGCATTTTTACAGGGTATCTGCTAGCACAGCACACTCATAAATTTCTACTTGCACTTCATTCTATTTGTTTTTTAATCTTGTAACACAATTTTACTCTTAAGTCAAACACATTCACTCTGTAAACCCATTTACAGGGTATCTTTTAACTTCAGGCACTTTCTACTTGTTGATCCATGAGCTTTAAGCCAACACACAGAAGCTGTACAAACAAACTGTTAATTAAAACGAAGCTGGCTTACATTTTTGGTGCAACATACCAAAATTTTCTTGTGTTTATACCGAGTTTAAAAACAGTTTTCTTTTGTTCTGTGGAAAAACATGATTTTCTTCTGTTGTTAACTGATTGGCACAACAAGCTGCAAAATTGCAACTGCAATTAGAGAAAATATGAGATAAATAGAGAAAATATATTCTAATTAAATTTAAAATTTAATAACAATTAAAATTTCAATAATAATTAGATTAAACTAAATGATTTTAAAACGAATTGAAGCTTATTTTGAATAACTATAATTTGTATTAGAGTCACTTAAATAAATTTTATCAAGCTCTAAAAATAATCTTTCTAATAAATTAAATTTTTTTTTATTTTAGGGCAATTTTTTGGCACTAAATTATTTTACAATATTTTTGTAAATATATTATCAATCAATACAAATACAAATACAAATACAAGTACAAATAAAATACGTTAACGTACGGAATTTAAGCCCAATTCTGAGGTTGCACATGAAATTAATTTGAAGCGCATTGTGCTCATTAAATGCAGCTAAAATCAACTGAAGAGTGGAGGGGGGGGGGAATGTTTGAGGAGGGGTGGGGAGGCTAAAACCACAAGTATTTTGTAGCTAGTAATCGATAGTCCTAAATGCATTTGCTGGCCATAATTATTGGCACACAAATTCGAGTATCTTATGTTGAGCGAAATGCGAAATCGGAAATTGGCGTTGCAAAATGGTATTAAATTTCATTTAAGCAGATGAAGTGGGAATGCGATTGTAATTGTTGTTGTTGTAGCAATTGTTGTTGTTTTGGTTGGCAAGCATACTACTCGATACTTCATACATCAATAAGCAACAACAAGAGAGGCGGGCGAAGGAGCAACATTTACATTTGCATGTCAGTAGGAAGTACAGTACAAGCCGTCAGTTCTTTGCCAGCTGCAGCTCTTCATTCATTTTGTTAATGAATTGCCAACGTATCGAAGGCCAAAGGGAGCAGGAAGTGGTAGAGGGAAAGAGGGGAGGGGGGCAGGTGGCATGCGAGTGCGAATGGCAAAAGGCAAACAATAATTCATACGGTTTGCAAGCCATGAAACGAGTAAGAACAAGAAGCAAGAAAACAACTGAAATGCAAAAACAAATGTAAGAAAGCAACAATTGGAAAGCTCGACTTTAAGATGCCCAGCATAATTAAAAAAGGAAAAGAATACATAAAATATAAAATTTAATAAGAATTATTTTAATAGGTACAAGAAAAATATTAAAAAAAATTTTAAAACACATGGAAATATCAAACCCTAAATTCAAACTTTGGTCAACCAAAATGCAGGCGAAAAATCAATCTTATAAAAAATATTTACTAGATAATTTCAACATTTTTTATTATTATTATTATTACCATTAAATTATTATATTATTTTGTCTTTTTTTTATTTCTATTTTTAATTTTTATTGTACTTTTTGAGCATTTGCAATATTTGCAGACAAATAATAAATAAAGACATTCTCACGCACTTATAACTCTTCCTTTACTTTCGGCTACTGGGCTAAAAAGCGAAGCAAGCAGAGTTCGCATCTTAATTAATATTGCTCATACGCAGCGTCTGCCCAGCAGCTTTTAAATCTTTGCATACTCAATGTACACACATACTTGCACACACACACACACACTCACATACATATGCATGTAAGTGTACATATAAATATACATGTGCATATGTAAACCATTCTTTACACATACACACATATAAATAAACCGCACACACAGTTTTTTATCCACCGCCATCCAAATGGACATCTGCTGAATGCGACTTAAACATCGATAAATCTCTTACGCGCTGATTTCACATATGTGTCGAGCCCTTTGGCCGAATTTAGATTTATTTGCCCAGCAAATATATTTGAACTTTTGACATATTTCGGACAGTTCACAAGATAAATGTCTCTTTAATGTCAATAAATTAATTTAAATTCAATAAATTTAATTTAACTCAATCCCACAACAAAAGTTAACTTATCTAAATAAAAATTTGTTTGGCTAAAAATAATGGAAATTGTCAAAAAGTGCATTTAAATGACAGTTAAAGTTGCTGTTGTTGTTTTTGCCCTTATCGCAGTTTTGATGCCGGAAAATGCAATGGAAAATGATAAAAAATATTTATTAAAAAAAATCATTTGTTGGATTTAGACAAGATAATAAATCATGGCAGGGACACTTTAAGCCACAAAAAAAAGATCAGTAAGCTGAGAGAGTATTTAAAAATAAATAGAGAAACAAACTATAAACTGTAGAATTAAATGTCTTTATGCTTCGCTTAAAATTATGCGTAACAAAATAGTTTGTTTGGGATTTTTATGTCTGCGAACTTTTGCAGCTTGCACTTGGCCACATTTGTTAGCCATTTTCATGGGGCCAAAAGAAAGCACAAAAGAAGGAGAAAGGGGAGAAGGTGGAGGGACTTTTAGAATATGTTTAGAAGCAGATTGAAGTTCTCCTCTTGTTGTTGTTGTTGATGTGGCCATAATTCTCAGTGTTTACTTTACCTTCTCAGTCTCAGTCTCAGTCTCAGTTTCAGTCTCAGCCAAACAATGAAATTAAAAACATGTTTTTCTCTTCACTTTCGTGTCAGACACAGCAGGATTTAGATTCAATTAAACTGTCAGCGGGACAAGATGTCCCTCTCCCTGTCCCTGTCCCCCTTTCTCCCTCTCTCTGTTCTCCTCTCTTCTCTATCGTTGCCATCTACAATATTTGTCATGCCGTGCAGCGAGCATTAAATTCGAATTAGCACAAAAGAACAGCGTGGGAATCTTCTATCTCTCTCTCTCTCTTTCTCTCTCACTCACAATGTTTTCCTTCTTCTCTCTCTCTCTCTTTTTTCAATGATTATGCTAAACACAAAGCGAAAGATTCGATTTTAAATGCGCCCAAGATTTATCGCTATCGACGCCATCATTTTTCATGCCTCTCTTGACTCAAGTGTTGACTGAGGTGGAGGGACAAAAGAGAGAGAGAGAGGGAGAGTGGGGAGGGAGAAGGTTGTCAGGTGGGCGAGCTGTCAACAGTGTCAGAGCCGAAAGCCGCAAAGGACACGCGAAGTTCGAACTAAGCGGGAATTGAGGCCATTGAAGGACAACAAAGTGGCAACTGAAACCGCAATATCACTCTGTCTCCCTCTCTCTCTCTGTCAGTCCGTCTGTCAACTCTGGGGACAACTGACAACTTGGAGTACAAATATTGGAATTGGGAGTTGGAGTTGCAGTTGAAGTTGAAGTGGAAGTTGGAGAGATGGACACCTGTGGCTTCTGCTGGGCAATAAATCAATTCACCTGACGTCTTGACATGACCGCTAATCACAGGGGACTCGACTTGAACCAGAACTGGAATCACTTCTTCCCCTTCTATATAGAAACAGAGAGGAAATACCTAATTCAATTGTAAACTTTTGAATGCAGAATAAAGTCAGCTCTTTAAAGTTCTCTCTACTTCAATCTGCTCAAATTTTGACCACAGAAATTGTCATTGTCTCCCTTTAAATTTATCCAGAGACATTGAAATGGATTCCATACCTTATTCAAATTTCAATAGAGTTGCCCTCTGATTCGCTGTGTGGGCGTGTCTGGTTGAGTTCGTCTCACTTTCAGTTGTTGTTTGAACTTTCACTCGAATCAAGACAAACGAAGCAAATCGTTCACTTTGGTCAAAGTCAAAGTCAAAGTGGAAAATGTAGAAAAGTAAAGTTAACAATCAAATAAAATGCTGTGTGGGAGGATTGTCTGGTAGTCGGATAATTGACAAGTTGCCCAAAGTATTCGGCTTACATTCATTTGCAATTTATGAATATGGGAGTGAGTACAACATCAGCATCAATGAATGCCAGAAACAGGCGTCATTTGAGTGCAGACTGAATGTGAATGCGAATGTGAATGCGAATTGAAGTGCGCTTCAATTTTGGAATTAGCCCGCGTCGATTAACGAGCTGAACTCAGTCGACCCCAGTCGATGGCCATAATCGAGAGGACATTCGAGTCCTGGCAATAATCCTGCAATTGTTTGCACTTCCACCTCCGAAAAGAAGGGGAATAGTCAGTGGTGACTGGGCAGTAACGAATTCACTGGCGAGTGGTGACTGGGGAGCAACGAATTCACTGGTCCTTCTATGGAAATTATGCTCAATCCTTCCTGTCTGTATCTCCTCTCCCCTCTCTGCTCCTTCTGCTCATTTTGAGTGCATTTTGGGTGCTTTGAGCTTTGAATCGCCCACAGTCCATGCAAATCTTTACGAGAAGGGAGAGAGAAGGAGAGAGAAGGGGAAGGGAAGAGTTGTCGCCTGCTCTGCAATTGACATTTATCGCTGTCTGAGGACTGAGGACTCTTCGGGACAACTTAACAACTCATTAACACGCTCTCAAGGAGAACAACCAACGATTGTTGTCGCTTTAAATGCTGTAGATTCACTTGTTACTCACAATTATTCAGCTTATTCATTTACACATTTGGGGGATTACCCTTGTCAAGTTAATTGAATCGCAGTTGAAGTCAATGTCAGATGAAGACTCTCATTGGGAGAATAAAGAATTAATCCTTTTATGACAATTCCCTTTCACTGGTAAACTGGATATCTTTTACTCACTTTAATGATAATAATCTGCGAAATCTGAGAAGGATTTGATTGCAGCATGAATTTGGTATAAATTAAAAAATTAGATTTAAAATTATGATTATTCGATAATCATTAAATTTGAATTCAGAATGAATTTAGAGAAATCAGATTTATTAGTTGTTATTGTTTTAATTGTATTTGCAGTTTCTGGTTTATATAATTTAATGAAACACTTTTAAAGGGGAATTAAAGGACTTTGGCTAGTTAAACACACGTATCTGCGAATCTTTCCCTTCATCAGTCATCATCTTTTTCTGCCCCTCCCTCTCCTCCTTCCCCTTTTTAACCAGGTTCACATGTGCGTATGTTGCTCGGCCTAAAGCAACTCGAGAAATTCTGACATAATTCCAGTTGTGCTTCCTCTTCCCCTTCCCGTTCCCCTTCCCCTTTGCTTCCTTCTCCTCCATCAACTCGACAATTTTTGAATAACTAATGAAGGTGCCAGAAAAACAGAAATAATAACAACAACTTAAACAATAATAGAACAGAGAGAGAGAGAGAGATGGAGAGAGAGACAGAGAGAGAGGGAGAGAGGGGGGAGAGAGGGAGAGAGAGAGAGAGAGAAGGTTAGAGTCTCGAGTGCTTGGCCTGAATATGAATGAAATTTGGATATTCGTCCAACTGTCGACATTCATCTTGGCAACTGTCTGTTCAACTGGTTGGCACTGGGACTGTCCAGGATGTCCTTTGTCCAGGACTTGTCTTGCGTCATTGTCAAAATATTAACAGCTGGCACATTCCAAAAAAGAGAGAGAGAGAGGAGGGAGAGAGAGGGAGAGATCATGTGAGAACTTAAGCCTCGGCTGATGATGAAAAATAGGAATTTAACTATTGTGAAATATAAATGTTGGCAAATAAATTTGAGAGTGGCAAGTGCTGCGAATAAATGTGGGTCAAGTTGGTCAGGATGAATCCCATTTGATGCGTCTGAAAGGAGACAGCACACTTGTATCCCTGTCTCACTCTCACTCTCACTCTCACTCAGCTGTCGGAACTACATAAATCCATGAACTTTTAAGCCTGGACTTGAGACAGTTTAAAGATTTGAAAGCGTGTCTATATAAATTAAGAATGAATTTGTAATTCAACACGAAAGGATTCGAGTTATTTGAAACATTGTCAGATAAGAAGGAAACTTCAAAGAATGAGAAAACACTCGATGCAGTTGAAGTTGCAACTTCAAAGTGGGGAAACATCGCAGTATCGATTTCAATCAGACAAATGAGGGAGAGGGAGAGTCCTTTGGGGTGTCCTTTTCCCTCATATGAGAAGTGGGAAACGTGAAAAGGGGAAAATCTAAATAAATTTGCTTTTGAGCAAATGAAAAACAAACAGGGAAATCAAATATTAATGTGCTGTAACGCGATTCAGTCAACAATTCAATTCAATTCAATTCAACGGGATGCAATGGATACTGAATGCTTCAGTTGAATCATGATTCAGACTGTGATTCACATTCACATTCAGCTATTGATTCGTTTGTCGAGTCTCGCGTTGAATCAACAGTGACATTTAGGAAAATCAATGCGATTTCCCAGCTCCCTTTTTATTTGTCCATCAACTGAAACAACATAAAAAATTGTCATTTAGTCACTTGCAAATGAAGATACGAGTATACTCAGATGAGAACGAGTACCCGTTCTTCCACCCGTTGCATATTTATATTTTCAGTTTCAGTTTTTTGGACTTTTTCCCATCCTCGAAATGTCACCAGGAAAATGCCCGGAATAACTGCGGCGGAGTCTGGATCCAAATGGAGACGTCTCCATCAACATTCGCATCTGTCTCCCTCTCTCTCTCTTATGCCTCCTCTCTCTCATCCACTTCCCCCAACCCTCGTTAGTCTGACGTCGCACAAAAACCTTTTTTGGTATTCAAATGTTATTTTTGGCGCAACATTTGTGGCATTTTTCTACTGTCCCAGCAAACACAAGGAAAACGTGTGAAAAGCGGAAGTGTTTTCCTTCTTGTCACTGTTGTTGCTGTTGTTGTTGTTGTGGGGAAAACACTTTGAGCAACGCCTTCAAACTTTTCGCTAAATTGTTTGGTTTTTATTGTCGAATTGAAGCCGGAAAAGGATTCGTGTTTGGGGTCGTCAAAGGGTTAAAAACAAAAGTGCCAACCGGAAATGCTTTGACTTGATGTGCTCGTTAGCCACTTGAGGGTTTTCCCTCTTTAAGGAGGAAGAAAATTAACTGAAATATGATTATTTAGTGGAACAGGTCAGAGGAGAGAAATGAGATTGTTTCTCTCTTCTGAGTTGTTTCTATTTATGCATCCCAATTAAATGCATTGTAAACTCAGGTGTGTGTGTATTAGTGTGTGTGTGTGTGTATTGGTGTGTGTGTGTGCTGCTGCCATCAGCAAGATTCGAGAGGCTGGCAAATATGCAAACTGGACCTGAACTCAACTGCAGCCCGAAGAGACGCAAACAATAATTTCGATTTCGGAATCTGAGAATCTGAGAGGGAGAAATTTGTGCAGCAGCCGCAGGTGCAATTAAATGTTAATCGATTGTGTTTCAACTTCCAAATGGGCAACGACACGCCCACAAAATGTTAGTGTATGTGTGTGTGTGAGTTCCCATAATCTACTGCAGCTGAGGAAGATAAAGAGCTTTTCCCATTGCCTACTTTTATGGGCTGCATTTGAATTTGTTGTCTGTGACTCTGACTGGAAACTCTCAAGAGAAAGAGATAAGAGAGAGAGAGAGAGAGATGGGGTGGAGAGGGAAAGGGCTTTGTTTGTGTGTCAAATGCGCAATTAATTGCCATTAATTGCGCAAATGTCAATTGCAATTTATTAATTCGACAAAGTCAAAGTGAATGAACCCCAGAGAGGAATTTGAATATGAGAATGAGAATGAGTGGAATCTTAAGAGGAATCCACTTCAAATCACTTGAATATGATCACGAATATTTACTTATTATTTGCAAAATATCACAAAAATGCTATAAAATAATTTTGAAAGTTAGAATAAGAATAAGAAAATCAATAAGAGAAATAAAACAAGTTTAATATTTGCATATTCCAGAATTATTTTAAAAATTTTTTATTAGAAATTTGGGACATGAATATGCGCTTTCGTCACTAGACAATTATCTCGATAAGGAACTTTCATTAGATTGGCAACTATATGAATTATTACTAAGAAAATCAAGCATACGCCGCGTTGTCCCATTGCCTGGCTATTATAATTGCCAGTTAACAACTGCCTCAACTTGTTTACCAATATTTGCATGTCAAAGGCCTGGTAATTTTATATTACTGCGACACTTGCTGCCCTTCTCCTCCCTCTTCCCTTCTCTCTTCTCCTTTCTCTCTCTCTCTATCTTTCCCCCCTCTGTGCTCGTCCAAAGGTCGAACGCATTATTTATGACTTGTACGTTTTCCGTGTTATTTTATAAACATTTTTCAAAATATGCTACAAGTCAGCGACAGAAAGAGAGGAGAAGGTGGAAGTCAGAGAGAGAAAGAGAGAGAGAGAGGGAGAGGGAGGAGGCTGCAACTGCTTTGCCGACATCATAAAAAAGGAATTCTACGCGCTGGCGCCTTTATGTTTTATTTATGAGCTCACACACAAAAAGTTAACATGGGAGCCACAATGCGAGTCGCGTTTTAATGTGAGGAGAGACGAATAAGAAGAAGAAGAAGAAGAAGGAGAGGAGAAGAAGAAGAGTCTAGAGAGATGCCAACTTTTATCGAGGTAATTACTGAGGAGGTAAACGGGCATCTGAAATCGATTCTCTTGCTATGCAGATTAAACATTATCAGCACGCATAAATATACAGCAAAGGGTCAAAGGTCGACTTGAGTTGAGTTGAGTGCAGTTACATTTACCCATTGGCCCCTGAGTCGTTTTACTTGTGCTCCCGAAGGGGAAGAAGAAGAGGAGAAAAAGCCACAAATCGCCGTTTAAATATTAATACATCAATCCACTTAATATGCGAATTTACAGCAGCGAATGATGCAATAA
The DNA here is from genome assembly GCA_037043405.1 of Drosophila subquinaria. Classification (NCBI taxonomy): domain Eukaryota; kingdom Metazoa; phylum Arthropoda; class Insecta; order Diptera; family Drosophilidae; genus Drosophila; species Drosophila subquinaria. The sequence continues at coordinate 66,618 of JBAMBL010000952.1, forward strand.
ATATAAAAAAGGGAAAACTGAAAGACAGACGGATAACAAATAAGAAGAGTATTATCCAAAGATGATGAGCATATGTTGAAGTTATAAATCCTCCCAAGGAAAGAAAAGTATCTTCAGTTTATGATGTGTCTTTTCGCATATCATAAACGAGAACACACAACAAATGTCCATTATATTCTAGTCAAATTTTGGCCTCTTTCAATCTGCAATCTGGCCACAAAGCAAACAAGATACTCATGATGTAAGACAAAACAAATTTTGTTATAAGCGCGCACTTCCTGTGAATCTTCTTTCCGCTTCTTCCCCTCTTTCTCTTCTTCGTCTTGCCCCCTTGCAACAGTGGAAGTGGCACAAAGGAAGTGCGCCGTTTGTTTATTTCTTCAACTTGCAATGCAAACAGAAAACTTGTTTTTCCGAAACAAGAGGTCGCCACAACAACAACGAGAGAATAAATCAATGTAAAAAGATGGCATAAAGTTAAATTTGTTACATGAATTGAAGAATTAAATATATGAGAAATATTTGAGCTAATAATTTTCACTGCAATTTTATGTAAGCTATACGTTGTTTTGAATTTAGGTTGAATATAAGAAACAAAAAAACAAATAAGAATCATATTTAATAAGAATAAAATATAAATACTCTGAAACATTTTGGAAACATAATTTTTGATGCATTAAGTTTATTTTTAAAAAATTAAACATGAAATTAATGTATTTTAAAATTATGTTTTTAATGAGAAATTTAGAATGAAATTTCGACAGAAGTTTTAAATTAAAATCAAATTTTTAAAGTTGATCCAGAGTAAAATACTAATAAATCTTACGTAGGAAAATTTTATTTTTTTAACAAATAGAAATATTTGAGCTATACAAATTTTTGATTCTCAGGTGAATATAAGAAACAAAAAACAATTATGAAACATATTTAATTAGGATAAAATGTTAATACTCTGAAATATTTTTTTTAACATAATTTTTGATATATAAAATTTATTCTTAAATAATTAAACATAAAATCATATGATATTTTAAATTATCTTTATAATAAGAAATTAAGAATTAAATTTTGATACAAATTTTTAATTTAAGGACAGATTTTTAAAATTGTTCCAGAGTAAAATATTAATTTTTATGAAAGAAAATTTTTTATTTTAAGCTTTTTTATTTTCACATAAAATATTTAGTACATTTATAAATTTAAAATATTATCTTGTTTAGTTGTTCGTACCTGGTCTCTCTTGTTTCAAATGCCAAACATTCGCGGCCAATGAAATTTGAGTTTTTCTTGCGCCTTTCAGCCTATGCAGTTAGAGGTGTTAAGTGCGTGTTTTGACCAAGTTCTCTGCTAAACATTTGTTTGCTTTTACAGCGCAGTCGCGAAAGTTTAAAGAGCAAAAAATTGAGCTCTTATAATGAAAACTCTTTCGAAAACTCACAAAACTGAACGAAAGCCGAGCAGAAAAATACAAACGAAGTCAAAAACTCGACCGACAACGAATTCAGTTGAATTTGGACAGCCAAATAAATTGGTTTGCCTGCAACTGTTTTAAGAAATTGTATTTAATAGATTAAGTATTTTTAGAGTTGCGTATTTTTAGTAGAACAATTAAAATTTTATAAGCTCAATTAATGCGCATATTTGCTAAGAAATTTTGGCAATTAATGTGACCATCAAATTGTGACCCGATAAAGTTGGCAACGCATTGATATCTTCCTTCTTTCCACTGTGTTTGGACATTAAATGCTCGTTTTTATTGCCTGGCAGTCTAAGGGCAATGCCGTCTTGGCATTCATTAAAAATTGAGCACGGCTTTTGGGGGCGGACTGCTCGACAGTTACCTGGTTGCCAGGTTTCTCTGCTGTTTCTGGTTTTCCGGCTTTTGCTTGCCTGGCGTTTTCTTCTCAAGTTGCACAACATTTTTTTGCTAAAATATGCTGGCCATTATTTATGTTAAATGTATGCAACATTTGCCGACGTTGCACGTGGCTGCCGTTGCAGTCTAGTCTACGAATATTACGCATACGCCCCGTGTGCTTTGCTTGTTATGATGCCCATTTGCAACAGAAAGAGAGACAGAGAGAGAGAGAAAACTGCTTATTATTATTATAGATGTTGCCGTTATGTAGCTCAAAGTAAGCTTAAGTGTTGGATAACGGCAGTCTGTGGACACACTTGTGACGTACTTTGTGCCACTTAAAGTTGCCCCAAAAGAATTTTTATTCTTAGCTTAGAAAATTCAAATTGATGCGCCCTCCTGCAGTTCTTCCTCTTCCTGCGCCTCCGCCTCCTCCTGACACTCCTTCGGCTGTCTTCATAAAAATTTCAACAGACCAGACTCCGGTCTGGCAATGGAAGATGGAAGTCGACAGGCTTTTTCTGCATTTCGACGGCATCTTCTTTTTCCTCTTCTTCGTCTTCTTATTTTTCTGGCTGCTCGTCGCCATAATTTACTCAACTGTTGTCTCAGTTGCACGAAACTGAATTTAATGCATTTGCCAGGCACTTTTCAAGCCCAAACACAACTCCATCCCAGCCCTTGGTCTGCTTTTCATTCCCCTTTTATAAGACCCAGCACTCAAATCGAAATAAAGGGCTTATTATTATGTCAAAGAAGAAATTAGCGTTAGAAGTAGAAGTAGGATTAAGTATGTCAAGCATAAAGTTGACCAGGCTAATGTCTTAATGCCATTGAAAATATGTATTAAAATTCAACAAAAATTGTTAAGTCGTAATTTTTTCAGTTTACCATTGCATACACAATCCATTCAAAAATATTTTGAAATTATATTCATAATTATTAATATTTGTTTGTAATAAAAATCGATTTTTTCTCAGCCTTTTACAATAGTTATCTGTATTTTGTACTGGAGAGTATAGCTTGAAAATTAATATGGCAATTAATTTCATAAAAACAACTTATTTACAGTCGAACTTCCCTAACTCGAACTTCCCTAACTCGAAGTTTCTCTAACTCGAACAAAATCGAGTGGCAATAGCGTTTACTAGGCAAATTCCATACAATTCTACTTCCCTAACTCGAACTTCCCTAACTCGAATTTCTCCCTAACTCGAACAAAAATATTGGCCCGTACTTCTGTAAGTCGAATTTTTCGGGAAAATCTCCAAAAAAGTTTGAATTTTTTTTTCTTTTCTGCTTTATGCTTTTGTTAACGGATCGTTTGGATATGTAATATTGATGTTCATTAACATATGGTGATGTAATATGATAAAATATTGCATCAACAATTTTTTAGGCTTGTGAAATTGCTATAGGAAAGATGCTCGAAATGTACTTCTTTGTCAGCGCACCAGCTCAATAATATTTATCATGGCACCAGCACGTGTATTCAAATTTTTATCTCTTTAAGAAATTTTAAAACTTATTTGTTAAGAAATTGAAAAGTGGACCAGTTTAAATTATATTAAAAAATGGAAAATTAATTATGTCATTTGATTCGGGAACGTCTTCTGGATACAGCAAAAAAACGATAAAACCTATTTTTGTGAATATCGACAGGTCTTGAACAAACTGAAATTTTTTTTGTTGAAAATAACAAGAAAAGTTTGCAATTTGAAATGTATTTATGAATAAATAAAATCGTAGTTTCATTTAAAAAACTAAAAAAAAAAATTCCCTAACTCGAAGTCTCCCTAACTCGAACTTTTTTCGTGGATAATGGTGATTCGAGTTAGGGAAGTTCGACTGTAGTTAGATTCAAGATGCTGAATAAAATGTATATATATTTATTAAAAAAATATACTACACATTCAATATATTCGAATAAAATCCTTTAGTTTTATGACATTACTTTTAACAAATATTTTGGAATGAAAATTCAATTCAGTTTTTATTTTCAATTTTTATAATGAAAATTGACAAATAAGAGTTATGTTTCCATTTTTATAATACAAATTGGAAATAAGAGTTAGGGCTTAATTTTTATATAAAAATTGAAAAATAATAATTATTTTTGATCTTTATCATATAAATTTATTTTAATAATTAAAAAATAATTTTTTTATAAAAATCAGCAAATAACTCTTATTTTGTAATTTTTTGATGAAAAAAATTATAAGTATTACGGTCCCTGATTTATTTATAATTGTTGAATATGAAAATAAAAATATACTACTTTAATATATGTACAATATTTTTTAGCTTTTATTTGATTTTAATCATATTTAGATATTTAATATTGTTGAATATGAAAATAAAAATATACAATATTTTTGTTCTTTTATTTGATTTTAATAATATTTACTAAATATTATTTAGATATTTTACACAATAAGTACAGGGTCTCTGACAGTTGAGCTCACTTATCTCTAGCATTTTTTACTAGATTTTTTTGCCCACAGCCAACAATACCATTTCCATTCTGTGGAATTTGGCGCTGCTTGTCTGCCTGAGGAGGAAGGACGCTGAGGATGAAACCGCAATGTAAATGACATCCATCGCATCGCGTAATACTCGTACTCGTACTCGTACTCGTTCTCGACTCATGCTCGTATTTTCAGCTACCTTTTGAATAATTTACATTGTACTTGGCATTGTCTGGAGATTTGGCATCTTTTGTGATTCTATTTCGCCTTTCGGCTTTCAGTATTCTGTTTCCACTTTTCAGTTTCCAGTTTTCAGTTTTCAGCGTTCAACTGTCAGTTTCTCTCTCCGGTTGCCGGTTTGACTGTTCAGTGTGCAGCATTCCGCAAAATAAAAGTTAATTGCAATTCATGCACTTTACAACATTGGCTTTTGCATTTTCCCATTTACCAAACTGATTTTCAACTATAGTACGACTGCCTTGCACTACTTGTAATCCCCATTTCAATTGGTTTTGGCCATGGCTTAAGTGCCTCATAACGAGCTCCACAAACTGATGCGGCATTACACAAATTTTACAGTTCATGCAGCTAATTTTCTCTGTCTCTCTATCTCTAAATCTCTCTGTCTCTGTCTTCTGCCTCTTTTTCTCTCTCTCTCTCTCTTTGTGATTATGTGTCTTTTTCATTTGCCACAACACAACATTGGACCCATAATAATTTGTAATTTCAACCTAATTACACTCGGTCAACTGACAACATCAGTTGCCACCTGCCACATGCCACACGCTAGAGATGGAAATCGGCAACAAAACTATCGATATTTATATCGCAAAAATATAAAAAAAAATATTTAATTTAATTTCCAAAATATTATATTTTTATAAAAAATCAATTGTATCGATATGATGGAAATACATCATTAAAATTTTTAAAACATAGAATTTATTCGTATAATTTTTTTAAACACATAAAAAAAGACAATATGTTTTATACATTTTTTAAATAAAAACAAAAAAATAAAACTACATTTTGTTTAAAAAAGGCTATAATATTGTTCAATTCTTATTAAAAGTATTGTAATTAAGTTAATTTTGCAAAAGTTAAAAATATAGGAATATTTTTCAGAAATCGTTTTTTAAATATCGAATAATTTTTTAAGTAAACATCGCTTCCCAGTCTCCATGCAATATCCATATCACCACGTCTTTACCCATTCCTAATTCAACTTTTACCGCACGCTCCGTTTCTTGTTTATTTCCAAACATACTATATATTAAAATTATGCTTTTTATGTGCCCTGCTCGCTGATTAAAATGACATTAGCTGCCAGAGAATCGGATCAGTTCAAATACAGTTCGTTTCAGCTCGACGCATTTGCTTATCGAATCAATTTGATGTGAAGCGATTTGTTTTGTGTCATAAAGCAGCGCTTGAATTGAATAAATTATGATTGGTTATGTCTATGTGTGAGTGTGTTTGTGTGTGTGTGTGTACAAACACGTTTTCAATTGGTTGTTAATTGACAGCTGATTGAACAGATTAGTTGATACAATACGAGTATTGTTTCAGCTCAAGTGGCTTAACAATTGCAGCCAACGGGTCTTAAACGTGCTCAATATTTCATATAAATACATTGAAGTGGATGAATATTGTTATTAATACATCAATTATTGAGAAAAGCTGTAAGCTTATGGAATGATAAATAAATGCATTGCAATTACTTGACAAATTAAAATGCAATGCAGAGAAATTATGGTTCTCATTATAATTATGAAACAAATACATACCTTTAGCATTACAATCAGCATTGTCATTATTATCATAAGCATTAGCATTGTCATTATTATCATTAGCATTAGCATTAGCATTAGCATTAGCATTAGCATTAGCATTAGCATTAGCATTAGCATTAGCATTAGCATTAGCATTAGCATTAGCATTAGCATTAGCATTAGCATTAGCATTAGCATTAGCATTAGCATTAGCATTAGCATTAGCATTAGCATTAGCATTAGCATTAGCATTAGCATTAGCATTAGCATTAGCATTAGCATTAGCATTAGCATTAGCATTAGCATTAGCATTAGCATTAGCATTAGCATTAGCATTAGCATTAGCATTAGCATTAGCATTAGCATTAGCATTAGCATTAGCATTAGCATTAGCATTAGCATTAGCATTAGCATTAGCATTAGCATTAGCATTAGCATTAGCATTAGCATTAGCATTAGCATTAGCATTAGCATTAGCATTAGCATTAGCATTAGCATTAGCATTAGCATTAGCATTAGCACTAGCACTAGCATTAGCATTAGCATTTATATCAGCATTAAATTGTTATCATTGTCATTACAATTTATTTATTATTATTTCGCAGCTCTATCCGTCTTAGTTACATCATCATCGCACCAAAATGTATTTAATGATAAAAAAACACCAAAGGAAAATCGATCAAATATTTCAACAATTTCAGTTGCATCAAAGAAAATTGACAACAATAAAAAACACTAGGAAAAACAGGCAAACTTGATGGAATTTTCCCACAACTTGCGACTCAATGTTGTACTCGTAGTTTGCATATTTTTAATGAAGCTGTAAAGTTGATTCTGTTTGTATTTTATAAGCCATACATACACACACACACTGAGTCTGGCAAATATTACAACGCATTTACAAACACATACATATTTGTGTATACATTTTGTTTTTAGTTAGGTTACATAAATTGTGCTTAAAATTGCTTTGAACTTGCCCACAAAATTGCGGTTCGCATTGCTATGCAACTGTCTGTCAATTTTCGTAGCATTTATGAAATGGGAAAATCATATGAATTATGCGGAGCGCAGCGACATTTGCATATTTTCCATGTATCTGTCTGGATGTCTGACTGAGTGTGTGTGTGTGAGTGTGTGTGTGTGTCCTTATGATGATTCAAGTTTGGCCTTATTGCCAATCTATATGCAAGCCTCTGTCCTCTGTGCTCGTCTAGGTCTCGTCCTGTATATATATTTTTTGCTGCTGCCTCCTCTCAAATCGTTTGACTTTTAGTGCTTTTTATATTTTTTGATAAAGTGTTGCCAATTTAACCGGCAGCCATTTTGCTCTAACGCACACACATACAGTCACACAGACACATTGGAAATAAAGCAGCTGCCTTTCTGTTTGATTGCCTCTGCCTTTTATGCTTTTTTATTTTAGTTGAAACTCAACCCTATTTATTTTATTATATTTTATATGTGGCTTTAAAAGAACAGACACATACTCAGCGTAATCAGCTATTGATAATGTGCCAAGCCCTCCATAAATTGACTGATTGAACTGACCAAACTCAATGAAACTTCAATTAAAGTTGCTTTAAGTAAAAAAAATAGAATATTCTTAAAGTTCTCAAATGAAATGTAATCTTTGTGTTTTATCAGTCGTGAAATTAAACCAACATCATCCGGAGCAAACGCTGTACAAATAGCATAGCAAACTTTTAGACAGGTGTAATTATAGGCGTTGTCTACCTGTCCGCCTGCCCGCCTGCCTTCTCTATACTTATAAGTATCTTGGTATCTTTCAGCAACTCAGCTCGCACTTCAATTAAACTTTCGCTTCAGCGCAATTAATTGAGGCAAATCGCTTTAAGCCGCGTCGCAAATTTTGACAGTGACTTTGACCTCTGCTTCACAGCTAATGATCTCTCTCTTCGTGCCGAGTTGCTTCTCAAAACTTTGGCAAATCAATTTGTCGGCTTTTAATTAAATTCAATTAAACTTTGACGCTTTGAAGTTGCAATGCGTTGTATAGAAAGGTGTTCGCGTGGAATACTTATTATTCACGTGACTAATTACTGCAATTTTGAGCTTAAATCGCACTAAAGTCTATATAATCTGTTTAATTATAGCTAACTAAGAAATTGCAGTGTTCGAGGAAGAGGAACAGGTATTCAAGTATCTAAGGTTATTATTTTAGAATAAACTTTATTTTCTTCAATTAATTCATTGGCTTTAACGTTGCTCAACACTGTTTTATTTAACCTCTTTCTTTCCTTCAATTTATTCAAAATAAATTTTAATCCTTTAAATACGTTTTTTTCTTTAAATAAACTAAAATTTGACAAACAATTCGCATGCTTTATTTATTTTGTATATTTGGCAGTATAATTTGAAATCTATTTGGCGTTATTCAACACTGCACAATCTGTATTTTTTTAACGTTCCGAGCTCTTCAAACAGATCGTTTTGCAGTGTGTTGAATTTGTACTGCACAAACAGGCACCAAATCCGTTGCACAAACAGAAAAACGAAACGTCGCATTTGCATTTTGTGGAGAGAGCAATTGTAATCGAGGGAAAAGGGGGAAATGGGAGTTGACGAATCAAACTTCGCTCGCTGTGTGTCTCTCTGTCATTCTTTTTATTGGTTGTGCCCCATGACGGAAATTGGAAATTTCACACTTGATGATGGTCTACAAATTGGTCAACAAGCGTCGAAAGGCAAACAAAAACACAGTCAGTCTGTCTGTCAGTCTGTCAGCTATTGGGGCATTAGCCGTAGCGCTAACTGCACAAAAGAAAATCAAATCCCATTTTCCAGTTGCCCGTTCCCTGTGCCACAAATCCCGTTCATACTCGTAGAATGGCAAAGAAAGCTATCCCTGACATTCTGTGGCTTTCGATTGTGGAGAGACTTTCGACCAGCGGCAATGGCAATCAAATAACAGGCCATTGTGCTTGTGTGCTATTATTGGATTTGATTTGGCCATGTGCTTTGTTACAGCAGTTTTCAAAACTGTCGTCGCTAACCGTGTGGTTATTGCAAAATACCAAAAGCAATGACCGAACAATTGAGTGGATTGAACGGCTAGGCGTTAATACGAACAGTTATGAATACACTCACACTCAAAAGTAGGTATGGAAAATAAAAAAGAAAATATGTAATGCTAAAGATCAAACAAGGATATTACTGACATTCCGCAAGGAAATTGGTTAAGTTTTGGCCAAGTTATGATAATTTGAAGTTTTTGAAAATGTTTCAAGTGAGCTGAATTCAATTGGGTGTCATTTAATAATATTAAATTATAAAATTTCTATTTGAAAAGCTACTTGAAGACCATTTCCCTAGCCACATTTATGAGCTATAATTTTTACCAGAGCATTTTCTGCACTTCCCTTATGTGTTGTTATTCGTAAACGTTGTAGACTAAAAACTTAACTTTTTTAAAGTTTTTATTAATTTATTATAATTTTTAGATTGATTAACTAAGTGAAATCTCAGTCCAGTTCCTCACCAAAAATTTTTCTCTCTCTTTCCTAATTGCATTTTCGCTATTACGCTTTATGCGCCATTCGTAAACGTTACTGATGCAAAACACTAATATTTCTTAGCTTCAACGAATTTATTGCCAACTTAATTCGCTTGCATTTCTTTTGCTTTGTGCTTGACAAATGCGTTAGTTAAGCAAATTTATGCACTTGGATTTTCGCATAAAATTGATTTATCACATTATCCAAATACCAACACACACACAGACACACTCACACATATACACACACAGACAGTGAGACACAGACAATTGTATCCTTTTTGCATTTACAACATTTTTTATGCTCGCTTCATCAATTGCTCTTCCAATGTCCTTTTGAATATAAATGGACATACCGGGAGCAGATTCTGTCTGACTCTCTGACTGTCTGAATGTCCGTCTTAATGTCCCTCCGTCTGACTGCTCAATTGCATATTTTGCTCAAGGACTGGCTATAAATTTCCACTTACGCCCCAAACTGTTTTGACCTGGGGGGCGGGGCAAGGGCAGCGTCTGGTTAACCGCAGCCGACAAAGAGAAAAGCCAGTCTGCCAGACTTCTTTTTTTTGTAAATAAATATTTATAGGCATTTAAATTGGGATCTATACGAGAGGCCCTTTTGGCCACTTTTAAAGAACTTGACGAGATGTGTGTGGGACGCAGCTTAATTTACTTAAGATAGAAAACATATTCAGGCTAGGGATGGACTTTGATATAATGATGTCGATATTTTAGTAATAACGATATAATATTGATAAATATGATATATGTACATTGCATATATTTGATAAATCGGAATATATACTCTTCTCTTAAATAGCTTGGTCCGTTTCATATTTTTTTAATATCTTTTAAATTTGGCCAAATTAAAATATATGAGACTTTTTTAAAAATTACAAATTGTATCTCAAATTGCTCAAAAAAATTGCATATGCAATTTTGCTAATTTATTTTGTATACATAAATTATTTATGCATATGATATTTTCAATAAAATAGTCTTAGTGATATTTTTAGCGATATATTTAATTTTTTTTTTTGCTGTTATTCATCCCTAGTACAGAGCATGCAAATTCTTTTCAATTTGGTTTCAATACAAGTTTTAAATTCAATTTAAGCGCAACACACACACACAAACAGACACATAGATACACAACAAACATACACATGCGTATGGCGGCTTTAAGTTAATCTGATTGTAATGCGATACACTTTGCAGTCTGCAGATACAAATCAGCACCCACACATAAGCAGACAAAGCAAGTAAACACAACGCAGCAGCATCCCAAGAGCGCAGCTGTTGCTGCTTACCGCCTAGAGAGGAGAGAGAAAGAAAGGAGAGAGGAGATAGGAGAGAAAGTTGGGGCTGGGGTTGGGGCTGGGAAGTTGGGTCTGCGTACAAATCAAATAAATTATCTGAGGATTTACAGTAATAAAGTAGTAGATAAACCAACACAAAGTGGGCTAAAGTGCGGCCTGGCACGTGGCTCAGTGTGTGGCAAGAAACAAGAACACGAAGTGCCAAAGTGATTCAAAGTTGACTTTGCCACAACTTTGCAAACAGCATTTTTGTTGCAACTTCCTATTGATAAATATACTCGTAAACATTGAAATTTACCTACCTTTCTTTTTTTCATTTACAAGTTAAATATATGAAGCCAGCAAAATTGAAATTTTAATAATATAAAATATATGGTTTGTAAAAAACTAACTTACCTCAATTCAATAAAAATTAAATAAATTTTTGACATTTTATAATAGCACTTGTGGCATTTACTATTACAAAATAAATGATTTGACTTTTGTTTATATTGGAAATTTCCGTGGCAGTTTTAAATTTTTGGCTGTTACCGTTCAGACAAAAATTTCGCCACACACAGAGTTTTTTGGTGGTAAATGTTGGCTTACATAATTTTCAATAATCCTGCTTAACTAGATTAAAATCGGATCAATCTAACGATATTTATGGCTATTTTAGGCTTTAACGCAGTACACTCGCCTAAAAGCAGGCAACATTTTAATAATGTTTGAGCTTTCTATTTAGTTTTTAAACTTGTATGATTATGAATTTAAAAAGTATTTATGATTATTTAAGCATTTAATTTAATAACAGATTTGATGACTATATTTTACTATAACTAAATGAAAGGAATTAACAATGTTGCGTATACGCAATGTCAGCACGTTGTCTGCGCTGATAAGACAAATGAACTAACCGAGAAGCGAGGCGTGAACAAATGTGAAGGGAAGAGAAGAGAAAGACGAAAGCCCGAAAAATAAAAGCGGAAAAACTCATCTTCATTCTGTGCGACTTAATGACAATGACCGTCAATTGACGGTTGTTGTATCTACGAGTGGCAGGCACTTTCCTTTCTCCTCCCTACCTTCCCCTGTCACCCTACTGCCCCCCTCTTTGGATCCCCTTTGGAATACACAGTGGCGTTGTCAACGCTTATGCTTTGGGAATGTCTGGCTTCATGTCTTTATCTTTGTTGCCGTTAACGCCGCTTAAAGTCAAATACAGCTACTCAGCCAAAAGGCAGACGTGTTCAACACACACACACACACACACACAGAAACACAAATGTAAATGGCGTAATGGAGATTGTGTTGGAAAATAACCGCGCTGCGTCAACAGTATTTATTTTTATTGACATTTGTATGCCTCCTTATTCCTTTACTCTTCCCACCTCTTCTCTCTCTCTCTCTAACCTGAACTAGCAGACAATGAAAAGCTATTTTCCTCTCTTGATTTTGGGTGGCAAAATGTTTGTGCGACAAACCAAAACCAACTGCAACTGAGCAACGCAACAATTGACACTTAAAGTCCCTCTCACTCTCTTTTTATCCCCCTCTCGCTCTCTTTTCAAGTCCATTTCTTTCTTTTTTTGCCGTCTAAATGAGCGCGTAAAAGTTTACGAGGCATCTTCAGAGTCCGAGTCCGAGTCTGAGTCTGAACATCAAGTGATTTGCTTTCTGTTTTCTGCTTTTGTTTGCCTATCAAAAACTTTTCAAGTTGCATTAGAAAACTTTACCAGAAAGTCCATCAAATCTATGCCCCGTTTCAATTGTTGATCTCTCTACCTCTCTCTGTGTTTTCCTTTCTCCTCTCTGCTCTTCTCTTCTCCTCTCTTCTTTCTGGTGTTTCCCCTTGTGACCGTAGCAAGTAAAAGATTAACACAAACTAATGTCATAACAGCAAACTTGTCAAAGTCACAACCCCAGCAAAAATTGGTGCTACAGTTGAGGCTTGATTTTGGCTCGAGCCAAATACCATAAACAATAAACAGCAGACAGCTGCTGGCCATCTTCAGATTAAGACACAAGCGCCAAACTACACTGAAAATAAATATTATTTGAGCTTAAAATTACTTAAATTTGAGAATAAAAATATTGTTTTGAAATTCAATTTTTATTATTCAGGGTTTTAAGATGTATTTCTTATTTGCTTAATTAAAACTAAGAAACTCGATCTTAATTTTAATTTTTAATAAAAACAAAATTATTTTCAATGCTAATAATAATTAATAATATTAATATATTTGATTTAACAACAAATTTATTTAAAGTACTGCCATGATCTTAATATTTGCACAGAGTAAAATTCAGTTGGGTTAGATATTTTCCTCGAAATAACACAATTCTTTTTGTCAGTGTGGCTTTTCCAGTGTACAAACCTACAGCCTTTTCAGCCTTCTCTCTCAGTCTCCCGGCGCAACGACGTGCAGCTCGGCATCGGAAATGAGTGGCATTTGTTACTGACACGACTTGGCCACTGCATGCCCAGACTCCTTCCCTTCTCTCCTCCTCCTGCCTCTCCTCTCCTGGGGCAGACACACTCTCCGGGGGCAGGTGGCCGTGCCTGGACCGAGCAGAGATGCCCCAAGTGACAGGCTTAAGAAAATACAATTCCCTTGCTAATCAATGCCAGGCAAAATTAGACAATGAAAGCAAAAGCTACTTGAATACAAGAAAATAAAAGCATTTTGCTAAATATTTTGAATAAAGTTATCATAGCAAAAACATTAAAAATATAAAAGGATTAAACAAAAATGCACAGCAAAATTAAATGAAAATTGTCTTGGGTTTATCTGATGATAAATATAAATTTAAAATTGCTAATTAATTGCAGAAATGAATGTTAATATGAATGAAAATTGTCAAATGAATTAAATGTGATTAAAAACATGCCTAAAAATAGAAGAAAATTATGAAAGTCGTCTAAAAATAATTCTAATAATAATTCTTTAATTTATAAGAATTCCAAGAAATTTAAATAAAGCCTTGGACAGCCAGTACTTAAAATAAAAGCATAATATACACACATTAATAATGCATAAATAACAAATTTAAATGTATGCAAAGAAAAATAAACAAAATAAATTTTAATTCCATTAAGAATATTAATAAATAATATTTCATATTTAAGTAATGTAAAATATTTAAATCATTTGCTTGTTTGATAACTATTTTAAAAATCATGAATAATTTTCAAAGCAATAAGAAAGTTTGTTCAAGTTCTCAACAATTTAAACATTTTATTTGTTTAACAAATAGTTTAAGCAAATCAAATTAGTGTCTCAGTAATCAACACACACACCTACGAATTTATAAAGTCATTTGCCAACTAACTAACTTTTAACTGAAATCAAATTTGTAACTAATTTGCAGTAGCCACAAAACATCAAGGTAAAAATATACAAAATGACACAAAATCTCAGATTAGTTGGACAACAGCAACAACAACAACAACAAGTGGAACAGACAACCAAAAAAGAAAAGAATAAAATCTCTGGTAAAATATTTGTTGAACGCATAAAGTAAAAGACATTTAAGGTACAACAAGATTTTGTCGCCCGCAGTGTTGACTGGTCAAGTTGCCAACTTGACTTGGCCAAAAACATTAAGGTCCTAGTGTCTGTCTGTCTGTCTAACTGTCGTGTGTGAGTGTATATGTGTGTGTGTGTGTGTTTGTTTGCCATGTACTTATGTATATTTCATGCAATATCCTGTTGAATATTTAAATTGTGTACACAATTTCCGGAGCAATGAGTTTGACAATGGAATCATTAAGAACAGATAACCGAAACCGGCTGCAAGGACACTGATAAGGATGCCTCAATGGACTCTGAACCCAGGCCACAAAATGTTCGTAAGCCAAAAGTTTGCATAAATTCAAGATACAAACACATTGCATTTGGTTCAAGATGTGAGTTTGTCAGTTTGTGTGTGTGTGTGTGTGTATCCTGTGATTGCATTTTGTATTTTTGTATTTGTTTTTGGGGCTTTCACATAATTTATAAAAGAGAAGACACGCGCCGAGTAAATTGACAATTAAATAGAGAGAGAGAGAGAAAGAGAAAGGCGAGAAAACTTGATTAAAATTGGCCTTGGCAACAGCTGAAAAGGAGCAAGAGGACAGTGAATATCCTGGTCAAAAAGGGATGAGACTGCGACGCACGTGCGTCAAAGGCAGCTGCTAGACAAGTGCCATACATTGGTCAGCCACACACACATACACACACACACACACACACACACACACACATAGTCAATATATATATAGATGTCCAGACATCTACGTGACCAACTGCAAAGCTGTCAAAAGTTGTGAAAATTAAAAAATAAAGTCAAACAAATATGCGCGACGTCTAAAATGCGGCCAACACGGCCAAAGGACGCCAAACAAAGGACAACCCTAAACTCTGAAGTTGTTTTTGTAACTGCTTTCTCTAGCAGAAGGTAAAGAAAAGCCAAAAAGACAGACACATTTTGTGGGTTAAGCATTGAAAGTGCTGTTTAAAGAGCTGCAATTGAGGCATTTGAGTTGTTTAAAGAATGAAAAGTTTATATTTTTAAAAGATTCAACTCAAGTGCAGAAATGTTTAAGGATTAAATATGTGTTTCTCTTCATTTACATATAAAAATCAGCATAGTCAAAATTAGAGATTATCCTGTTAGCGCAATTTATAAAAAACATAAATACCAGGAAAAGCAAATAATGATTATTGAAATTATTTTACCTCAACAAATTAAATACTAGAATACATATACAATAAAATATTGATAGTAATTAATTTTGAGCGAAAAAACAAAGCTCAAAAATATTCATTATTTATGATTTTTATTATTTTCGCTCAAAATAGAACTCACTTTTAATTCGTAGCTTTTGTGTAGAACTTTTCCCCAATATTTTTGCATATCCCTTTAAAAGAAACCCAGGGGACCCATCAACCGAAATAAAATGATTTTAAATGATTACGTAATCTTTTTTAAAAGAGGGATTTATTTTGAGCAAAAAAATGATGATCAAAAATAATGATAATTTGTGAGTTTAATTTTTTCGCTCAAAAATAATCATTATCATTGAAAAGAATCCTTAAAAATCTTTAAATAATCATAGCTGAGCAGTTTATATAATATAATTCATAATGATTACGGTTCCTGAAACATATCCCATTTAATAATTATATTTCTAATTTAAAGCAAATTTGCAGCTTTCACATTTGAGAACTTAAATGTCTCAATTTACTTTGCTTTTCCCATAAAAATTAGTCACATTTAAAGCAAAGCTGTGCTTAGTTCAACAACATTGCTTTACATTCTAGTTAATTGCACCACAGTTGACCTTAAATTGCAGCTGAATGTCTGAAACAATTGTCAGTTGTCAGAGTTGCTTGATGCAGTGTGGTTAAACTTTGCCTGACTTTGAACAAAAAGAAATACGAAACTGGGCAGATAAGATTGTAAAATCGACAATGATGTCATTGCACCCCGAGAAATGACAGCAAAGTTTTCAGTTTTCGGTTTGCAGCTCGGTTGTTGTCGCAGTCACAGCATCAATGAGTCCCCGCGGTGACTTGCAGCTGCCTGTGATGGTTTTTAACAAATGCCAAAAAAAAGTAGATACACACTGACACACACACATCTGTATGTGTGTGTGGGCCAGTCATTTGCCATCAAAGTCCGCTCGCAAACAATGCTCGCTGTAATTTTTATGCAACAAACACAAATTTCTCTGGGGTGCACTATGTAAAACTGACAGATGAGTTTCCACAAATAAAGGCAACAAAATCTATGGTGATGACGGAGCGAAATGCAACAACAACAGCAGCATTTACAACAACAACAAGTAGCAACATAGTATGTTGCATGTGGCAACAAAAATTTAACTGCTCGACAAGTTTTGGCTGCAATTTGCGGCGTCTGTTTAAAAAATGCGCTCAAAGTTTATAAATCCCCGCTGGCTGTAAGAGTTCTTCTTCTACTCACTGTTGTTGTTTATCTGCTTCTTCCTGCTCTTGTTATTGTTATTGCACTTTTTTTTACAAGTTTATTTGGTTTAGAAAATGTTTATAATGATGTTGCACACAGTGCGCTGCTGTCAAATATTTAAACGCATCAACGCAAACTTTCAATTCAATTTAAAAGACTTACAAATTTTAAGGACTCTGTTTATGCAAATATATAAAATACAATATAATTATAGAAAGAATTTTATATAGTTTTTAATTAGTTTTTATTGTCTTGAATAAATTTGAATATTAAATAAAATTTAATATTTAAAACTTAAAATTAAATTGACAGTAATTTGTAAATAATGAATATACTTATATTTAGATCAATAATGATTAAGGTCATTTTGTTAAATATGCTATGAACAATTTTAGCTTTAAAGGCATGTAAATAAATTATAATTATATAATTTCTAAATTCAACTGTAGCTAAAACTTGGAACGAAATTAACGTCACTAATTAATGACAATAAATTTGAATAAATGCTTGGTTAAAACAAATAAATTATACAATTTTATTTAGCATTTACGAAATGGATTTGAAGATGCGTAATCAGAGCAGAGTTTGTTGTTAATGCCACTCACTAGTCTGGCTCATTAACAAGCCCAAAATGTATCCTTTGAGCTGCAACACACACAAATAAACACACACGCACACATACGCACACAAATAAATACAAGCTGAAAATATATGGGTAAAATGAGGCAAAGCATACACAGAGTTGGAAGCAATGCATTTGCACGCTGTGATGCGAGGCGAGAAGTGACAGACAGAGAGAGAAAGAGAAGAAGTGAGCAAAAAAGGTGCTCGACTGTGAGATGCCCAGTAAGTGTATTTTAGAAGCTGATCGTTTTCATTAGCATAAATTTACAAAAAAAAAAAAACAGATACAAAAAAAAAATATATTAATAAAAAATAAAATAAAACAGATGCATTTGAAACTTAAAGGTATTAATTTTTACAATTTTTAAAATGTTGCAAACAAAAAAAAATTTAGCAAATTGATCTAAAAAATTGAATACGGTCAAAGTTTTAGAAAATTACTCAAAAATAAAATTTATTATTAAACAAAATTACTAAAAACAAATATATAATCATTACTGTACAATTTTTATAATATACCTTATAATGATTACGGTCCCTGAATTATAAAGTAATAAAATAAAAAAAATTAAAAATATTTAATGATATAAAAAAAATTCCAAAAATAAAATAAAACAAGTAGTTTTAATTTTTTTATTTTATTTAAACACTTATAAGCCTTTTTAACTTTATTTACTGGACCTAAAAGAGTGAGAGAGACAGAAATGGCTGCAGCAAAGCAAAGCCCGCACAAATGTAAACCAGAAAACCCGAAACCATCTCGCAGCTCCCCCTCGCTTCCCCCGCTGCAGACGTTGCCAATGCGATGGCAAAAGCTAACCAAAGTGTTGCACTTACTACATTTAAATGAAATTAAACATATTTCCTGCAGCTGCAAAGCAAAGACAGACAGACAGACAGAGAGACAAACAGACAGACGGTGAGTAAAACAGACATCGGCACAGAATTAATTTGTTGAATGTGTCAAGCGGGAGTGAGTGTGAGAGAGAGTGTAAGAGTGTGAGTGGGAGTGTGACAGGAAAGGGGAATGTGGGGAACACTCTTGCCACTTGTAACCACCGCGAATTTGTAAGATGAAAGTTTTTAGCTTGCAGCTTATCTTAAGTGTGCGCACGCTTTGCACTCAACTATTTCCACGGCTCATTCTCAGTCTCCAACTCAGTCTCCATCTCAGTCTCCATCTCAGTCTCCATCTCAGTCTCCATCTCAGTCTCCATCTCAGTCTCCATCTCAGCCTCAGTCTTAGTCTCATTCTCAGTCTGTAGGCAAAACTTTGCCGACAAATGTGGTTTCCGGTTCTGCCTCTGTCTCTCTATCTCTGTCTCTTTCTCTCAGTGTATGCTGGCTGTAAGTGGCGTCTGAATTCACGTCGTGGCATAATTTTCGCGCTTTTGTGCGCATAATTTAAATGACTTTTGAAAAGTTGCTCAAGTGGCGCCACGCGCAGCAACAACAACAACAACAAAAACGAGAACAACAACGAGATAACCAACCAAAATAAAAGCTTAACCTGGACTAACCGAAGATTTGATGCCCTTGCAAAACAAATTTCAACTAAACTTTTCTATGGCAACTACATCACAAAGTGCTCAGATCTCCATCAAATTATTTTTATTCATTTTTAGACAGTTCAAAATAAATATTTTTTGAATTTGAATAAAATATGTCAAAAAATTAAAGAAATTTGTATACTAAAGCTCTGGTAGCTTTATTATAAATTAGTCTGAATTTAGCCAATTATTTACAGAATGTATAAAACAATATACAACACAAAATCTGTGAGATTTGTTGAGATATTTTAAGAAACTAAAATGCTTTTTATACCAAAGATTGATTTTTAGCAGATCATTCATTTAACAACTATATGAATTAGTATTAAAATTTTAAGCAAATTTCATCGGACATTACCTTTTAATAAACCAAAAGTATTTGTTAAAAAATGAAAATAAAGTTAAGCAAATTAATATGATAATAAATTAAAATGAAGTACATCTTACTTAAATTATTTATGTATATTACTTACTGTATACATTTTAATTGTAAACTTATTAAATAAAATAGAAACTTAATATTAAAAGTTAGTAACACATTTCGTAACAAACTAATAACACCCTCTGCAAGTGTATAAAAAGGTGTCTAGCTGCCTTTCTCTCCATCTCCCTCTACCTACCTCTCACTCTCCCACACACGCTCTTCATCCTTCTCGCTCGCTGTCTATATATGTTATAATTATGATAATGTTAGTGCGCCCAAGTGGTTTACATGCTTGTGGCCAAGCCCTAAGCGAAAGTTTTGCAGCACAAATTCGAAGCGTTCGTCGTGCGTTTTTGGGGCTTTGAGCGGATTGCAGATTGCGTATACGCAGCGTGTGTTGTGCGTGCCAAGTGAAACGTTTTGTCGCCCAAAAAACTTGGTCTGGCCATCATTAAAACAAACAAATTATGCGCTTGCCAGTTCAAGTGGTGCGGTGGTGCAGTGTGGTGCGATGTTGTGCGGTGGTTTAGGTTTGGGTTTAGTGGCTGCGTGTCGAGCTTAATTGGGCAACGTCAACGCGTCGGATCTCAAATCTATGCAAATAACATTAAATTATTAAACAGCTTTCTTTGCGTCGTAAATATTTTGCATATTTTGTGTTAAATTTGTTTGCGTGTCTCAAACAATTAGCAACCACACACACACACACATCAGTTGTTGTTGTTGTTGCTTGTAAAATAAACGCGCTCATTAACGTTTTTTGGCCTAAAAGCCAAAACAGCCAAATGTCAAACCTCCCGCCATCAAGAGCCGAAAGCAAAAAACATTTGCATAAATGCGACGCTGACTTCGACGCCGACGCCGACTGCGCTGCATGTAATCGAGCGCTGAATTTGAATGCAAATTGCTGAATAAAACAACAGTTATTTATATGTTCGTTACTTTGTTTTGTTTGTTTTTGCATCATTTGATTTGCATTTGTTTTCGCCTCCTCTATTTTTTTTTTTTGTTTTGTTTACTTATTACACGTTTGTTTTGTTGTTTTTTGCTTTTGGTATCAATCAACCTAAGTTTTATTATGCTTATTATCGCGTTATAATAACTGCTTACAATTAATCTCAATCTTAAATACAGTTTTGTTTGTTTGTATGAGTGTGTCAGTGTTGATTTTATTTATTAATATATATTTATGATTTTCACGTAGTTAATTTGTTTATTTTACAATAGCTTTGGCAATTTAATTGAGCGGCCGTTAAGCAAAATGGGAATATACAAATTTAATGTTTTATTGCATACTTTCCGGCTGAATAATTATAAAAAAAGGTTTTTCGGTTTATTTAAATAATTAAAACACACAGAATTTAAATAATATGTGTTTTCTGCTAAGATTTAAAGGAAAAGCAATTCTACTAAAATATACAAATTTAATTTATTATTGAATACGTCAACAGTTCAAAATGTTGACACTTTTATAAATAGGTTTTAATTAATAAAATAAAATTCAAGTAAATATAAGATATTTATTACCAGTTTCTGTATTTATTTCTTCTGAATAGACAGAAAATTAATTAAAGACTCAATCATATCAATTGTTATCGAATATTTTGTGAATTTATTGTTATTTATCTTTCGATTAGGCCGCCCAATTAAATGCATTTTTTGTTTGCAACGAAACAAATTGTTAGGAAATTTCATTCAATGCAAAAGCTTGCGACAATTAGAATACTATTATTGAGTTGATATTGAGCTTAAGTTTACGAGTTTTACAGGCAACAAACAACATAATAATAATTATTTATTACTTTTCATATAAATGTATATATACGTATGCATATTATATATTTAATTACAATTATATTTATATAGTTAAATAGCCTTCAATGCATTTCATTTACTTGTTACCTTTTTTTCGGAGTTTTTCATTTTCAAAACTTGCTAATTATGTTTAATTATTTTGCGCTGTATTTGTATTGAATTTAATTTTGGGCAATGGTTAATAATAGTTTTATATGTTTGTATACGCTATTTACATAAAAAGGCAAGACTATATACAGCTTTAATAAATTGTTATTTACAGAATTTAATTATATATATAAAATCAGAATGACAATTTTAAAATTCTAGCATTTTTATTTAGCATTAAAAATTAAGAGAATCATGATGTAATTGTTGAATCAACTTAAATGGAGCATCATGTTGATTAGCACATAAATTAAGAGCTCATAAATTAATGTCGGTTTTATTTATGAAAAGTTTCAGCGCTTTCTGGGCCATGTGTCGACAACAATATTGACCATTTGGCCGTTAATTCTCTGCTCCTCCTCCTACCCTTCACTCTTCCCCTCCCTTCCTCTCTATGTTCTTTGACTTTCTGCCTGCCTTCAGCTTGCATTTATAATACTTAATTAGCTGCATTGTTCGCATTCGAGATAACAGGCAGAAGCGACAATGCATCCAAGTCAACATGCGCATGTCCTTGCCACATGACAGCAGCAGCAACAACAGCAACAACAGCCACAACAACAACAACAACAGCAACAGAATAAGCTGCAACAACAACAATTAAATCACGGAAAAATATGAAAAGTTATTTAAATAAAATGCATTTACTTTGTGTCATTGTTAATTGTGCAATTTGCTTTCGACAACACATTCACTCATTTTAGACCCTGTATTCGATGAGCATAAAGAATAATACAGTGATGGAAAAATAAATGAAACAAGCGTCAGTTTGACATTTCAAATACCAAGAATTCCCTTGGTTTTGTTAAATTTTGAAAAATTTATTTAAGGAATTTAGTAAAAATTATGAAACTCTTCACAATTTTTTATTTTCGCAGCAATTTTGCAAATACAAAGAAAAAAAATTATCATTTCTATTATTTTTTTCACTATTGTAAGCTTATAAAAGTTTCTGTGCGATGGTTCGCTGCTGTCAGTTGTACATTTTTAAATTTTTTTATATATTTTAATATTTTAATTATGATTTAAATAATTTTTTAATTTATATTTTATTTCTTTTTGTTTATGTTGATTAATTCGATGCTGGGCATCTAAAAGTCGAGCAACTCGACTGCAGCGCTCTCACATTTGTTTATCTATGCTGTTGGTCTTTGGCCTTAACAGTTAACCATCTCCTGTTTGTTATCGTGTTGTTGTTGTTGCATCTTGACCTGGCCAATTGCCACACGTGCTGCAACAATGCCTTAAATTATTGAAAAGCACATGCAACTTGCCTGACATAAATACAGTAAATTGGCAGCCCTTTAACCCCAACTTCCCCTCTCTCTCTCACACACTTTTGCGCTCTTTTCACACTGCATCGTATATGCAAATTCGCAATATATCTTCTGGCCTTAATGCAATTTTTCTTGCCGACGCTGCTGTCGATAGCGTCTGTCCATCTCTCTCTCACTCTCTTTTTGCCTGTCTGTCTGTCTGTCTCTCTCTCTGCCTTTTGGGGGTTCACATGAGTTATGACCAATAAATTGGACATGTTAACTGTGTGTCATTGTGCGGGGCCAGGACACCGCAGGCCACGCAATTTGATGCTGGAAATTAATTGCGAGCATTTCGCACAGACAACGCTTCAACCTTTTCAACGAACGTCGAACGTCGCGTCCGTCGTGTCGCACGGGTCGTATGAGTAATAATATAATTAGCATGTGCATTTATTAAAAAATGATGAAAGGGCAAAAGCACAAAAGGCAGCACACGACGTCGAAAGGAAGGAAGGAAACAAGCAACAATTTGCGCTATACGCAAAAATCAAGGCAATGATCAGGCGAAAGCTGCCTCAGTATTAATAATATTATTGCATTTTCATTTTTTTCAAATACCCTGTAGATGGAAAAAATTGGGGACTTACTTCAAATATACAAACTAAATGCAGGAAATTTTAGTTTGAATTTAATAATGCTTTATTTTTTGACAGAATTTATAAAATATTAATAAGTTAAGTAAATTTTAAAAATAATTAATTTCAAAGAAATCTTTATCTTGGTTTTTTTATTATTTTATAATTTTTAATGAATTGTTTATGATTTCTCACAATAAGTAAATTGATTAGATAAAATGAGTTGAACTCTTTTTTTCAATGAAAAACAAATATTTTTATTTTAAAGAGATAGAACGAGATAAGCAAATACCGGGTATTTCCCAGTCGATCACTCCCAGCTAGCATATTCTTATTTGCCTTGTTTTCTGTTACTTGGGATGAGATGTAAAAATTAATGACATTTTTAAGGCGTTTTAATGCCGCGACCAACAACATCGACACATGGCAACAACTGTAAACTGTAAAATCCTTCCGTTGGGACTTGTACTTTGGTGGGCGTGGCATGTGGCATGGCTGCAAAGCTCGCACGTCGCATTTTCATTAAATAAATTGCATTTTTTATGCTGCACAGTGTACACACATCAATTTGCTTTTGGACTGGAAGCTGCTTTTGCAGCTGAGCAGGAAAATTTTTTTTGTGCATTCGCCTGAAGAGTTGAAGGTAAATAAAGAAAATTATACAAGAAAGTGTAGATATTTTTGGTAAGTCCGAAGACCAAATACTCTTTACAGATTGCTGCCGTTAGTAAAAAAAAATTATAGCTTTTTAATGTGATTTTATTTGAAATAAATTAAAGTTATTTCATATCAAAAGCAAATGTACACTTTATTGTGACAAAACTAAAGGGTATAATTAATGTTGTACAATATGTTTAAATTAAAAAGTTCAAGGCATTATATTAATTGGGGCTAAATGAGAATGACCCCAATTAGTTGACTGCGGCAAGCGAAAAAGTGGCATGTGAATAACGATTAAAAAATAAATAAACACTGAAAAGATAATGGCATAAAAAGTATTAATATCATATGTATACAATATCCCGTCATATGTATAGGAAACATTAAGATATGGTAGGTTCTCTTATTATCCTTAGATATGCAATACAGTTTTCAAACGTAATCCGTAACTTTGTAAATGATTTCTTTAAGTTTGTAACTCGAATTAAATTCTAGTTTTCATTTCATTTGAACCTAAATATTTGTTATTCAAATCAAAAATACATTTATCTTTTATCTTTTAACTGTTATCTAAATCTAGTTCTTTGTCCGCTTTTGCATAGGAAAAAGCTTTGCTTTTGCATTTTATTTTCATTTTAGAAATAATATTTTAAGCCCTAAAACTGACACTTGTCCAAAAAACACAAAGCTCAACAATTTCCAACTACATTTTATTATACATATTAATAAACTAAATTTCTATATATTTATATGTATATGTTTGTTTGTCTGTTTGTGTGGGTTTTCTTTTTTGATATAAATACGTTTACTTATGCTTAAGATTTCATATTGTACATTGAATGAGCATTTATTGTTGACAAAAAATACTTTTGTTTTGCTTTGCTTTGTCAGCTAAGCGAACTCAATTTAATATGTATATATATATATTATTATTGTTATTGTTTTTGTGTTGTAAACAAATCCATTTCATCAGTTTGCTTTTGTTGCAATCAATTAGACCCCTAAAAGCTACCCCCTTTAACCCCCTTTGGCTGCATTTCACAAATGCTTGAATCGTTTAAGGAAATTTATTGATTTCAAAGTGCAGCTAAAAGCAAGATTAATCCTGCGCTTAACCAACTCAGCCTATGCAGCAATCCAGCTACAAATGCAGCACAAAATGGGTTAGTAAAAATATTTTAATTAAAGATTATTTATTTATTAAAATTTAGTTGTTTCTTATCACTTACCTGCTGCATTCGTATTCGGTGGTCTTTCGGTGTAGAACATGCTTTTGCCTATCGCCAATGATCCTTTGCTGCCTCCTGAACCACCCCCGGCCCCGCCTCCTCCGCCGCCTCCGCTTAGAGCTGATAGGCTGTTGCCTGTGGCGCCACCTGGCAGCAAGGATGTTTGCATCGAGGACGACGAACTCGACGAGGCCGCCGACGAGGAGCCGGATCCCGCCAAGGACGATCCACTGCCAGCAAACAAATCGTTTTTCATGCCAAACACATCCGTTTGTTGCAACTTGGTTGTATCGTTGCGTAAAGAGGGTATTATGTTGCCTAAAATTATAAAAGTTGCTCTTAGTATTTAACAGAAATTTAAAAATGCTTAAAAGCTAATGAAAATGCCAAAAAAATTGTCGCTGTAATCCAACAGATTTGTTAGTTTTGATTTCAAATTCCAATAAAATTTCTCAAGTTAATTAATAAAATTAAATACACATTTTAAACTGAGCAAGAGCAAAAATATATTTAAAATTAAATAAATATAAATTTGTTAATAAGTAATATATAAACAATTAAATAAGTTTAATGTAGTGAGCCAATTGTTTTGATTTATATTACGATAACACTAAACACATTTTTAATACATTTAAATATCAATATATTTTCTTTAATACAAAAATTAAATACATACTATAAAATAAGTGACAATTAAAATATATTTAAAATTAAATAAATATAAATTTATTAATGAGTAATATTAAAACAATTAAATAAGTTTAATGTAGAGAGCCAATTGTTTTGATTTATATTACGATAACACTAAACACATTTTTAATATTGCTTTCAAGTATCAAAATATTTTCTTTAGTACAAAAATTAAATGCATATTCTAAGATAAGTAACAATTAAAATATATTTTAAATTAAATAAATATAATTATATCAATGATATATATTAAATCAATTAAATAATTGACTCAAAATGTCAAATTATATTTTTAATTGCTTTATAAAATTGTATACAAATTTAAACTGAGTTAGAACATAAAAATATTGAAAAAAATATAGTAAAACTAAATTTATAAAAAGCCATTTTATAACAATCCAAAATATTTAATATATAAATCAAATAAATTGCTTTGATTCACATTTCGATAACACCGAAAATTTCTCCGATTGTTTTCAACATCTTTACAAATTTATAGAGCACAACTGTTTGTTAACTGTTTTGTTTCGACTTGTTTATTATGCAGCTAATAACTCAATAAGAAGCCAGTTGTGTTCTTTCTCTTTAACTAAACAACTTTCTTCTGTGGCAACCTTTGTTGACATCGTTTTCAAGTGAAATTGTGTGGAAATCTTGTGCCAGCCACTTGGCAGCAATACAAAAATTTACCACACACTAACACGGAGAGAGAAAGAGCGCGAAAGAGAGAGAGGGAGGGGGAGAAAGAGGAACACACTCATACATAAATGTATGTAGATAGCTGAGAAATATCCTTTTGTTGGCACGGCAAGGATTACGTTCCGTTGCAACAACTGAAACTCGCCGTGCCACTCACTTTAAATAAAATATGTTTGGTTCTTTCTTTCACTGAAGTTGCTAGTGTTGTTGTTGTTGCTGTTGTTGTTGTTGTTAGTGTCTGTGTTGTTGTTGTTGGCAGCGGCAGTGTTTCAAATGTGTTTCCAACCTAATGCTCCCGAAAATCCCCTTGCAGCATAATCCGCAGCATATTGCTTTGCCCTGGACCTGAAGCCACGCACACACACACACACATATATAGTGCTGGTTGAAATAATAGAAACGATAAGTATTTTTTTGCATTAGTTTCATCAATTTTTTTTAACACCTATTTAGAAGGAACTGCAAATAAAAGTAACGAGTGTTAATTTCAACTAAAAAAACCAATGTGAAGAAAATATGCTACAGTAAAATAATGTACACCAAAATTCCTATTTCAGTCGGAGCTATCGATACCAGCTAAAAACTTATATTTTCAATTTATAAGATATAAATTAAATTTAATTCTCATTTTTAAAAATTATTTAAAAAGTCAAAAATAATCCTTAATAATCAAATTTATAATAAAAAGTTGTGAATTAAACCTTTTTTGTGATTTTTTCAATATAATTAAAAATAAGAGTTTTTTTTTTATTTTTATGTTAAAAGTTACAAATAAGAGTTATTCGTAACTTTAAAATAAAAATTTGAAAATAATTTTTAATTTGCAATTTTTATTTTAAAACTTATAAAAGTTATTTAGCAATGTTTCAAAATTAAACAAATTCGTATTATCATATTATTATAAATTTGTCTGTCTTCTCAAAATGACTCTCGTTTCTATTATTTTTCCCCTGACTGTATCACACACACTCGCAGTGAGACACAACTTGAAAGTGTGTGTACTTTTCTGCTCGACTTGAGTTGCGAAAAGCCCCACGTTGAAATAGTCAAAAGTGCTTTGCTTTACTTTATCTCTTTTTTTTTTTGGGTGTGTGGGCGTGTCTTGTATGTATATGAGTGTGTGTGTTTGTCTGACTGTCTGTCTGTGTGTGTGAAGGCGTCTGTTGGTGTTTGTGGCTCTGTCTGGCTTAGCTGCTACTTTCGCAGTTTTGTTTGTGGCTCGTCTGTATCCTGTATCCTGCATGTCCTTGCGAGTGTGAGTGTGAGTAAGTGTCGGTGTCGGTTTGTCGGTGTGACTTTCACAGTTTATGCAACGCTCCTCGCTTCTCAAAGCTTAACGCTCAACGGCATGTGTTGAGCAGTGTTGCCAGCTCTTGAGAAGCACAGCGCAAATAAGAACTATCTTATGTGGAAAGAAGGTCGAAAAAATCGAAATTATTAAAAAAAAAAATTCTGAACATGAACATTAAATTTAAGGAAAATATTTAAACAAAATATATATTTCTTGATTTCTATTAACCGAAAAAAAAAGTAAAACCTTATTCTTTGATCTCAAATTTCAGAATTGTGAAATAATATTTAAATTTTAATTTTTTTTTGATGTCGAAAAACTTACTTATCATTAGTGATAAAAAATCTAAATATCGAACGAACAACGAATTAAATACTTATTATTATTATTTGGAAACAATAACGATACATCGAGTTATCAAAAAAAAATATATATTTAAAAGAAATCGTAGTTTTAACTTCAAATTTTCTCAAGTTTATCAAAGCGAAACACATTTTTAAGCTGGATACAAAATATTTGATACTATCATGATTTGGCCTATAATTTCATTCTGGATTAAAATATTATTAATTTCGTTAATTTTGAAGGGTTTTTCAAAAATTGACTTGAAATGAATTGAAATCTCATGTTTTAACTTGCAATCAATTTCTTATGTCATAATTAGTATAATATTACAATTTTAAATTTTAATTAAATTCTTTCCGCATTTGGACTTAATAAAAAGCCAGATGTCATGCGAAAAAAGCTGCTCTGGCAACACTGATGCTAAGGCAACCTCTTTCTCTCTCTCCCTCTTCTTCATCTCCTTCATGTCTCTTTCGATCTCTTGGTTCACCTTCAGCACACAGATATATCAGTGGAATCAGCTTGTCTGATACTATACTTACTCTCCCTGGACTCGACGGTGGTGTGCGTTACTTGCTTCGATGGTGTTGATGGCAAAGGTATTTCTGCAACAAAACGAAAGCACAGAAACAAAATGAAATCGAATAACCAGCGCATAATTAATTATCGTTAAATAAACCAAATGAGTTTTTAATTTCACTCTGCGTATGAGTGTGTGTGTGTTTTTGTGTGTGGAAAATGTTTGCGTTGTGGTTTTCTATGTCAAGTGGTTTCAAATTGAAAAGGTCGCCTCGTGTTGCCTCCACTTGCGCTCAGCTCTCAGTTCTCAGCTTGTTGCCACAGCGGTCAAGTTGCATGCAACTTAAGCATTTCAGCCTTGGGCTGCCTTTTTCTTCATTAGCCACATTATATTATTTGGCTAAATGTGGGTCAACAAGTCTTAATAATTTAATATATATATTTACAATTTAATTGCGCTGAAAAGCATGCTTCATAATTTTTGAGTTTTTATAAAAATATTTATAAGTATAAATCCAACTTACTATTCATTATTTTTATATCAAATGCCGAAAGTTTTCTAAATATTCGAGATTTTTTTAATTTTCCAACAAAATTCCAGTTTTGACCAAATTTTCTTTAATATGTGATTGCCAACCTAAAAACCCAACAAACTGAATAATTGCTAAAAATAAAAAAGGAAAGGACAAAAAGGCAACTCACATGAAAAACACTTTTGAGCACGACCTTCTGAGGTCAACAAACAAACAACATCGACCTTCTACAGTTTTAGACCAAAATAACAAAAAACTTGTTCATTTAATCGAAAAATAAGAGATAGAGTCAAATGTGCTCGAAAAACTACCGAGTGCATAAAAAATAAATAGAAACCACATAAAAATAAAAGTCGCACATAACGAGATGAGCTGAGGCAAGGGAGGAATAAAAAGTGGACGACATAGGACATATTTAGGCAGTTGATACAACGAGTTGTGCAGCAAACGATACAAAGTCAAACAATTCCGGAATGCACCTTTATTTTAGGTTTACGTTTACATTTACGTTTACATGTGGAGTGAATGTGTCTACGTGTGCTGCCAGTAACAAATTCAAACTGAAATCCAGACGAAGACTAAAAGACATACACTGATCAAAAAATTACGGATTTATTTAAAATTTATTTGAATAAATTTACTTTAAAAATTTTAGTATTTATAATAAAAAAAGGACAATAAAACTTGAATTAAAACCTTTTCGCTAGAATTTTTTATAGATTTTTGAAAACTGCAACAAGGGCACTTTTTATATGAAGAGTAGGAAAAAGGCGTTAAAATAGGTATTTTTTCCATTTTTAAAAAAATTATAAAAAATACTAGCGAAGAGATTTTTTTGCATCAAAACATTTTTTTAACAAAATCGTGAAAAAAAGTTTCAAAATATACCTTTACAAAAATTTAAAAATTTCCATTAGTACTTAATGGGTTAAGGAAAGTTTTGTATCATTCAAACGGAATTGAAATGACCTATCCATTGATGCCACAACGTAAATTATATATAGTTTTTGAAGTTAAAAATATAAAATAAAAGTTTATTCTTATTTTCGGATGCCCCATTCAAAAAAGGAAATAACATCCAGGACCTACTCATTCTAGATTTTGTCATTATTTTTTCAAGATTCCATATTTAGTTATATTTTTTTAATTTAAATTAATTTTATGAACTTTTTAGTAGATATTGTTTAAAATAGAAAATTATATTGATTCAAGACTTAAAAATTTTCGATTTTTCTTTTATAAAATAATAATTTTATATAATATAAAACTGTATAAGAATAATGAAATGATTTGAGAAACCGGTCTCTTTATATCAGTGTAGTCAGAATCATAGTCAGAGAAAGAGATAGAGAATGAGAGAAAGCCAGACGCAGTTCAGCTTCGTTGGTGGCCGCTCGTTTAGTTTTACGCTTCAGAGCACAGTGCACATATCGAGCTGGAGTCGTCTTCCTCCTAGCTAGCTAGCTAGACGAGACTTCTGCTCCGATTCTCCATTCCCCCATCTCTGACTCTGCCCCTGACTTTGTCCCTCTACTCGATTCGGTTGGGCTGCTTGTGGGCGCGCTGGAGCGGCACATAGGTAAAAGCTTTTGGCAAAATTGTGGCACAAAGGGCGCTCGATATTGCATTGCTCATACATGTGTATGTATCTATGTGTGTGTATGAGTGTGTTTGTGTGTGTTTGCTGCAACTAGTGCACTTAAGCTACCAATACAAATGCACTTACCATAAACACGTATGGAGCCTTCCGTTTCCCCCAGCGAATTCTTTGAGATGCATCGATAGTTGCCAAAGTCGCCATATTGCAGGTTTCTTATCGTCAGTTTCATGTGTGCGCTGCACGGAATAGATACAGATACAAATACAAAAGTGCTTTGAATGAGCCAAGATACAGTACTAAAGGTACAAAGGTGTGCCAGCAAACGTTTTCGCTTTCTTAAAAAACACAGTTGACACTTAAATAAAAACTAATAATATAATTCCTTTTCTTTATGACTTTTTGTGTTTTTTTTTTAAATTTAAGAATTGAAATTTGTTTATGAATTTATTCTAATAATTTTTTTGTTAACTTCCTTTAGTTAAAATAATAGATCAATAAAATTTCTTTTATTTATTTAAAATCGAACAACATCTTAAGGCAATATCTTATCAGGGGTGCCACAAAAATCGCTTTTGCTTAAATTTCACTGTAATTTCATACCAATTTTAGTGAAATTTAGGCGAAAGAGATTTCTATAGCACCCCTGTATATTTGCATTTTTTCGTAAACATTTTTCTAATTTTCATTTAATTTAAATTAGTTTTTGAATTGCAAAATAATAAAATTTATTATAAGTATTAATTTTTCTATATTATACTATTTTATAAAATAAAATATTGTCACAAAAGTAAATAATTAGGTTGGGCGAAAAGCGAGCGAATTTGTTTTTGGAAACTTGACACAGCTGCCAGTTTGTAGCCAAGTGCAAATGCATATTAAATATTTAACAACACTGTTTTCGGTATTTCACGTGGGGGAGTTAAGGTAAGTTTTTTTTGAGTGCATTCAACTTACCGATATGAGTTCTCCGTGTAGTCGGTCTTATACTTTTTGCTCGGCAATACCATCACCGAGTTGTACACCCAATAGATGATGGCTCTGTAAAAAGCAACAAACATTTCATCATATTAATGGCTAGAAACAAAAAAGCCTGACAACTGGCAAAAACGAGAGCGTAGTTGGGAAAAATCAATGTAAACTTAAATTGCAATTTTATGCAGCTTGAAATTTAAAACAAGTATAATATATGTGTGTGTATGTGTGTATGTAGGTGAAACTCACTTGGGATGCGCCTCCGTGTGGCAATCGATGGTTACATCTGTGCCAGCTGGTGCGCCAACAAGTTGATTCGGCACCCAAATCATTGGCGAGACTAGAGAGGAGGAGAGGAGCAATGTCAATAAAGTAAATGATGCCACAGGGAAAATACTCGATATACATATGTACTATGCATATATGAAAGTCTGTTTCTGTCTCCATTTCTGTGGCATTGCATTTTAAGCGTTTGGCCAAAGTACGCATAAGCTGCAGCATTACGTATGTTCAATACGTGTCTGTCTGTCTGTCTGTCTGTCTGTCTGACTGTCTTTCTGTTCTTCTGTCTCTCTGTCTGTGTGTCAAGCTTAAAATGAGAGTGCAATGACAAAGCTGAAAAACTTATGCGAGACATGGCTAACATCAGGCAATGAGACACAACACGTTACCACACCGACTTCTTTAAAAAACGATGCAAAAACTAAGGAAAAAAGAAATTCCAAGTTTAGCAGAGGAAATACGTGCTGTGGGTTTTTGGGGATTATTACATCATAGCAGACTTTGAAGCAGGAGCACACGGAGTTTTGGCAATGCTCTGTCTATAACGAGTAACGAGTTGAAAGTTTACTTGCAATATTAAAGTTGCTATTGATTTAGCAATTAAATGCTTAAACAAGTTGCGAATTGATCCAAAACGCATCAATAGAAAATTTAAAAAAAAATAGGCCTTACTTATATAAAGATTAAAAATTGAATAGAAATATATTTAAAAATATATAAAAATATTTTTTTTTATAAGTTGTTCTGACATTTTCATGAAATTTAAAACTCAACTAATTAAAATTGTTTTGAATATATTTTAGTAGGCACAAATACAGGTTACCGTTAATAAAAAATCAGTTCAAAATTTTACAAAATTTGTTGTAAATATTATTTACATTTACTTAAAATGTATATTTTTGAAATCAATTTAATTCAATTAGGTTTTAAATTTCAAAACACTTTTAAATTAAAAAGAAACCTGAAACACTGTTTTCATCCAATTTTGCTTTTGCTTTTTAAAATTTTCCATTACATTTTTCAACTCCTTTAATTGGAATTCCTTAAATTTGATTAATATTAAGCATTTTGACAGTGCAATATAAATTTGTATCAAATATTCGCGTTATCAATATACACAGCTTTTCTAACACATTTTCCTTGCTGCCAACAGTTTTCCTCATTTTCCATAGTTTGCCCCAGTTTACCTGCAACACGAAATTGAAACAGCGAATGGGGAAATTGAAACGCGTTACAACAATGCCTACCTGAGGTGGTGGTAATATGGCCAACTGACAATCCCCCCACCCCCCCTAACACCCCCTTTCTAACATACACGCACAAAACTGTTCATAATAAAATAGAAAAAAGTAGAGAGTGGGGCAAAGAGAGAGTGAGAGGGGGAGAGGGAGGGAGAACGCCGTCAAAGTCATACGTGCAACGCTGGCAAGTGACTTTATTGCAGGTACGTGACGTGAATTATTGTCAATGCGCAAAGGGGGGAGGAAACAGAGAGAGGGGAAGGGAAGGGGAAGGGAAAGGAAGAGTAGAAACTCGTTAGGATTAACAAGCGTTTACTTGGGCAAACGGCGTGCAACAGCCGCGCATCACACACATATACAAATACAGCAAGTAAGAATGGAATGCTCGACTTAGATATGCCCAGTAGTATAAAAGAATATAGGAGAATATTAGAGTATATTGAAGAATAAAGCAGAATATAGGAGACTATAGGAGAATATAGGAGAATAAATGAGAATATAGGAGAATATAGAGAAATATAGGGGAATATAGAAGAATATAAAAGTATGAATATAGTAGAGAATAAAAAAGAACAAACGAGAATGTAGGAGAATAAAGGGGAATATAGGAGAATATAGGAGAGAATAAAGAAGAATAATGGAAAATAAAGGAGAATATAGAAGAGTAAATTATAAATATCGAACCGGAGTATTTTCTTAAGGAAATTTTATTATAATTTAAAATTTTAAAACTTTTTTTTCTGATTTTAGTATTTTATTTTTGTGAAACGATGTTTTTTAATTCAATGCATTTCTAATACGGAAATATATTACAAAATTCTGTATAGTTCAGAATTTGTTCAAAGCAAATTTCTCATGCTAAAGGTTGATTTTATGCCAGCCAAAGATTTCATTCTAAGAATCAAGTTTAAAATTCTTGAAATAACTAGCACTAAAATAGTCAAAAAGTCTAAAAATTTGATTTAATGCAAAAAAAATTACCCATAATCAAGATATTTGCAGAGAAAAAATATAAATATAGTACTTGAATTAAGTATCTTGTCTTAGATTAAAATTAATCAGGGATTACCAAAAGTCTGACACCGAATCGCTCTAACTCTTAAAGTCTCTGAGATTTAGGACGAACAGACTTTGTCACAAACTTATAAGCCCACTTTAACGCTTTGGGTACAGGTCTAAATACATACATACATATACAATCTATATGTATATGTATGTATATGGTGTAGACGTAGTTGTATATCAGCTGCATTAGCAAGAACCACGACAGGATCTGCGTTTGTCACGGGGGGAGTTGGACGCCTGCAGTTAAATTGATGAGCAGCAGGTACGCTGCGTATATAGATGGATGAATTGCCGCATACAGACATACTACAGACTACATGCCACCTTCCAACTCCTCCTTTTCAACTCCCGTTGTCGTTGACGTCGTGCTCGTTAAGTGCAGGCGCGTGTTACAGCCATGGCCATAATAATATGTACATACGTATGTATTCTTCGAGTCGAGTCGAGTCGCATGGAGTCAAGTCAAGTCGAGTTGAGTCGAGTTGAGAGTCGCATCGATAGATAGTTTTCATTTCGCTTCGTTCCGAGTCCCGACACTTAAAGTCCTTTGGCTTTTTTGCCTGCTCTACTTACACTCCACATCCAATATGATCCGCTTGGACACCGAGGGCGGCACTCCGTTGGTGGCAATGCACAGATAGGCGCCCATCTCGTTGCGGCTCACTTTGGTCAACGGCAACACATCGCCATCATATACCAGCACTGTGTGTGCGAGTGTGCGAGTGTGTGTGTGTGTGTGTTACGGTTGATGTTTGCCGGAAGGAAGTGTCCGCACCATGGAAATAAACGTGCAGAGCATAGAGAATTTTCAATGAGACAACACAAAAACGTCAAATGGGCAACTCTACACACGCGAGGGCAGTTTGAAAAGTTGTGAGCTTCTAATTAATGCGCAACAGTTTTTTTAATTTAACTTGCCAACAATTAAACAAATAACAATCAAACAAATAAAACAAAAACAAAAATGAATGACAAATAAATATTGAAAATATTTTTAATTTTTTGAAATATTATAGTTAATTTTAAATAGTTGTAAGTTTTTGACAAACACTTTTTTCAAATCAAAATACGCAAAATTTGAAATGGAAGCAGCTAAAATAATATGTTATTTTAAAATGTTAAATAGGCTTTAAATAAATTCTTTAATTGTTATCATGGAGTTGATTCAATTGATAAATATATCTTCATATGTTGAACAAATTTTATGTAAATAAAAATCAAATATATGTATATACAAATTACCAAATATTAAAATACAACTGAAAAATCTTAAAATATA
Source organism: Drosophila subquinaria (assembly GCA_037043405.1). Taxonomy (NCBI): domain Eukaryota; kingdom Metazoa; phylum Arthropoda; class Insecta; order Diptera; family Drosophilidae; genus Drosophila; species Drosophila subquinaria. Next base: position 102,366 of record JBAMBL010000952.1, read on the forward strand.
CCTAATTATAAATAGATGCATGATTTTTTGCAACTATTTTCATACTGAAGTTGGTTTAGTTGATCAAATTTTCCTAACAGGTTTATTTGCTTCTGGGTCTACAACTTTTGAAGCGCACCTCGTTGAAAACACTCTCACCCATCACAGCGTACCTTTCTTCTTCTTCTCAACGGCAATTTCCTCGCCATCCTCACGACGCCAAATGATTTTGGGAGTGGGAAAACCATCGGCGCGACATGTCATGTTGATGTTTTGATTTTCACGCACCGCCACCGAAGATGGTGTGCTCTCAATGTCCAGTATATTGGGAGGCACTGTCAAAAGGGGAAAATGTGCAAAATGAAAAAGCTCATTAAAAAGATGGAAGACTGGAAAATGTGTGTGTGCGTGTGTGTGTGTGTGCGTGTGAGTATGGGTGTGTTACTTACCCACAACCTGCAGATATCCGACCTGGCTAATCATCGGATTGGTGTTCACCTGGCACATGTAATAGCCGCGATCATCCTGATGCGCCTGATTCACGTGCAGCAGCCACGTGTTGTCCGTGTAGGTAATACTGTACCGTGGTATGCGCGATATAACATGCCGATGTATGGTGAGTATCATCTGGCGATCTATGTGGATCCAGGCCACCTAAAAAAAATAAAATTCACAACGATTTTAAGCACAATTCACAGATAAGAATTTAGAAATTCCGAGATAATGTTGATAATTTAAAAAAGATTAAAATAAAAACTAAAAATTTTAGATTTTTAATAAATTAATTTAAATTTAAAAAACTTTAATACTCAATAATTATTTCAAGAATTTAAATCAACTAAATTTAAAATAATACTTTAAAAATTGAAAAAGTAATTTAATAAAAATTATAAAAACTTTATTACTCAATTATAATTTTAATATTTTAAATCAACTAAATTAAATCAACTAAATATTATGATATGCTTTTTTTTTGATTAAATAAAAATTGAAGTTTAATTGTTTTTTTAAAATTAGTTTTCAATAAATATCAAATAAAGGATTAATCAATTATTTAAAAAAAAAAAAATTAAAAACAAAAGTTTAACCCGTTGGCAGTATTCCCTATCGAAAAATACTATTTCTTAGCTTTATATATTCGACTAGACTATTTTTAAGATTTATTTGCAATCAGTGTTCTTAATATAATAATTATTGGGATATCATTTTTACACACTTACAAAACCAGATAAAGTAAACTTGAATATCTGAAATATTTTTTTCTCTGCACATGTATGAAATCTAAGGTCACACACTGTTGTAATAAATGAACGCCATGTTGTGACGCACGAGCAGAAGATGAAGAAAAAGCCAAGTTGACAGCTGTTTCCGCTTTTTTAATACACTTTTTTCCCTCTCTATATTTTGTGAGTGTGTGTATGTTTTTTTGCTCAAGACGCAGGACACACTTTCTTGGGGCATCAGTTTGGCTTCGTTTGCTTACACTACTGCGTGTGACACAAGGACATGGACAGGACAGGACAGGGCATGTCCATGTCCAAGTCCAGCCTGGGCAAGGATTTTCAGCAGCAGCAAACTTTTCAAATTTACTTTCTGTCCAGTGACAGCAATGAGTTTCTCGTTTTGCAGCTTCCAACAATGGCGACTCGTTCCATCGCCTTCGCATCGTCCAATCTCCAGGCAATGTTGATGAAAGTCCAATAAGAGCACTGTGTCCAGTGACAAGGACAAGGAGTCCTTTCTCCTCTTGTCCTTCATCATCTTCTTCTTTTTATGCTACACAGTTTTATATGAAGTTGATATGGCGAGTAAATATTTGTGATTTGTTATGAACGCGCGTTGCCAACCACCGAGATAAATGATAAGTGATTTTCTAGTCACTTTGCTGGCTTCCCAGCCGGGCCAAGACCTTTGGCTCTAACGAGCGGTTTCCACTTTAATGCTGGCAGCGCCAATAAGAGTTATGAGTTTACCAAAATTAAAGCTGAAAATATGTTTTGACTGCATAGGAAAATATATTCTATACTACGGAAACGGGATCAAATTTTATTTTAAATTATTAAAAAATTAAAAAATTTGAATTCTCATTTTTTGATTTAAGTGAAATAAATTTATTAAAAATATTAAAATCTCAATTTTGAATATTCACAAAATTTTTGTTATATCAAAAATATTCCGTTTTATTTTTCAGAACAAAATAAAAAGTAATAACAATGAAAATAATAATAGTTTCACAAGTATAAACAAAAAATAACTTATATCTTTACTTTAAAAATTGCAAAAAAAATGTCCGAATTATTTAAATACAACACATATTTGTTTTATTATATTTTGTGTATTATAAAAGTTCTGCAATGATTTGACTTTTTATTTATTATTTCATAATCTTTTATCCGGATCAGAGCAGAAGTTATTTTCCAACTTTATTTATATAAATATTTCATTTTTATTTTTTTTTTCTATTCTAACTTTATATAAAGATATCTCTAAAATTACAATCGTTATGATTATAACATTAAAGCTTTAAGCAAACGCTTGTATTATTATTATTATTACTTTCTTTCCTGTCCTTATCTGTCTAATATTCGATAAATCTTCCAATTATTTGTACAGAGTTTTGTGGTCACTTTGCCTATAGGCCACAACTTGTCATAGACACACAACATCACGTCTGCCTTTATCTATGACTGTCAATTCAACTTACACTCACACACACTCACACTTACACTTATACACACAGACAGACAACGCCTGTCTATCCGTGTGCCATTTCACAAAATTGATTTTAGACAGTGTCGCCAGCTTGAAACTCCCATTGAATGACGTCGAACGTTCACAGTGCGCACGATTTATGATACGCCTCCGTCTATTTACACTACCCCCCAGTTGATGTTCCTCCTCCCCCGGATTGCATTGGAACTCACCTTATAGCCACCCAAGTGCTCGACCACACAGGGCAGATTCGCATCACGGCCAACGGCGACGGTGACATTTGGAATGGGCTGTGCGAAACGTGGCTCATCCATCATAACTGCAAATGAAGAGGGACAGAAACAAGTCGGTTGGTTAATGAGCAGCATGACAACCACAAGGATCTAAATAATAAGCAAAAAATATAAGATAAAAATAGTCTAAAATGACATACTCTATAGCAGATAAGATAACTAAGGTAACTACTTCAAATAACACTTTTTGTAAAAGTTTAAACAAGTTTTTGTGTTAAAGTAAACAAAAAAAATTCTTTAAAAAAATGTTTGTTGAGGAATGTTTGTCAAAAAACTTTATAAAAAAAATTAAAAAAAATAAACTTAAAAAAGAGATTGCGTGGACAGCAGAATACTAGAAACAGAATGGAATGCGAAATTTTGTTCAGATTATTCAAAGTGCCCAAAGAGAAAAAGTAAAAATTATTTAATCTTGGTGTTTGAATTTTTATTATATTAAAAATAATATTTTTATTAACTAGAGTACATATCGAAATTCTTAATAAATATTTTGCCACTTGAAAGCAAGCAAACTTTATTTCAGAAACATTAATTATTGCCTTAGTGTTAATGGTCAAATTTATTATATTATAATTTTTAATTTTGGCTTTCAAATAGTGCTTAAAAAATATTTAATTCTTATATAATTTATATTTAATATTTTCATATAGGTAGTATTTTATGATTTTATTTAAATAAAATATTGCCTTATTTAATTGAAAAATTTACTATGAAAAAATGTTAAATAAATCTATATGATTTAATGTGGCTAATTATAAATAAAATTTATTAATTTAGAGAATGAGAGCGAGCGTCAAAGCTGCGCTACAGAAAGTGACATAATTTATTGCATATTTAAATGAGAAGTTGCATTTGCAACTGATGTTGCAGCTGCTGTTGTTGTTGCTGTTGTTGCTGCTGTTGCCGGATGTCCATGACCCGCAGGCCGAGTATAATCAACGACTGCGTTAGTGTCATTATGAAATAATTTAACAAAGCAATTTTTTATCTCCAGCTGGAGCCGTAGAAGCAGCCGGAGAGAGGAGCCGTAGCCGTAGTCGAAAAAACCGCAGCCTGTTGAGGCATTGCGGACGTCCTTGGTGTTGTTGTTGTTGTTATTATTGTTGTTGTTGCTGTTGTTTGCTACTGGTTGTGGCACATTTGTTTTTCTATGCATTCATTTTGTGCCGCGGAAATGTTGCACAAAAGCAAAACACGAGGCAGAGAGGCTGTTAAAACCCGCTGGCAGCGGCTGTGAGAGCCACAGTGGGGTGAACAGGTAGATTAGCTAAAGGTAATTCAATTTTTCTAATCTTAAATTATATTTATTCTTTTTAATACGCATTTCAAAAAAAAAATATTTCTATTTGTTTATAATTTGTTTTTTTTATACCGGGTATAAATATATATTAGATTTGTTTTTGTCTTATTTTGCGAAGGAAAGACGATGAATAAAACATTCAATGTGTCTAATCCTCACATAATTAAAGGTTTATTTTTTCGGGATGTGTATCTTCTGATTTTCAGTGTATATTTTGTATCTGTTTTAAGTATGGTTCAATTTGATTGTAAAATGGCCCATTTATTTTGCACTGTTTTTTAAAAAAAGCTTCTCCTATTTATATTATTTTGTTTGATGAGCCTTCACAACAAGAATAAGCATCTTTTTATTATTTTACATTCCCAAATTCGTTTTTAAAAGTAACAGAAAATAAAACAATTTTTTTTTTACTTTTTTAAAAATAAAACATTACATACAAAAATAATAATACAATTTTTTAAGTCTGATAATAAATAAATGTTTAGTTAAAACATACAAAATATGCAGGATGCAAAAAAAAATCAATAATTTACATAAGATATAGGCAATAAATTTCTACCTTTCAAAGTTATTAATTTTTATAAGCTTATATAAATTATAAATAAATTATATTGTTTTTTTTTTACTACTTCTAATATAAATAAAAAAAAAATTACTTTTCAAGAGCTAATCTAGCCGTTTTGCCCACTGTGCAACAGTTGCAACTTTTAGGCGGTGTGTTGCACGCAAACGGGGGCTTGTTATCTGCAACACGCAGTTGGCGTCCCGCATACCAACACGACGCACCTGCCGCACTTGCCTCACTACAACATTTGAACCAGCGCTCACACACACACACTCACAGACACTCACAGACACACACACTCGACATGGACACGGATGCGGATACGGCAAAGAGCTGGCATTGAAATTGAATGCAAGCCAGCATCATCGTCGTCGTCGTCGTCGTCGTCGTCCTCGTCGTCGCCCGGCAATTTGAGGTCTCATTTTACTAATTAAATTATGACGCGACTCCCAACGGTTTCGACACCGAACACCTCCAACTGTCTGCCATCCTTTGTTCAGCAGCCAAAAGGAGCCAACAGTCAACAGCCAGCGAATGAGGGTGAATTTTGTGATGTTGTGAAATTTTAAAGCAGCTCTTCAACTGGAACTAAAAATAGTAGTTTTCTTTTCACAGTTTCACTTAAAAATTCTAGCAAATTAACTTGAAAATATTTTCAATCTTAAGCTCTAATCTAAATTGCGACTGAGAGTGTATGAGTAAATAAGTAATGTTGTCAGAAATTTCTAAATTTAAACACTTATTTGTAATAACTAAACACAAACTCTTGAGGCAGAATCATGCTTGGAGGTCAAACAATGATGATTAATTAATAATTAATATTCCGCAAGGAAATCGATTGAGTTTTGAAAATGTTATGAAAGTTTAAAGATTGTACAAAAGTGTCAAGTGAAAAAGTGGATAGTAATTAAAAAAAGGGAATTTTAAATACAATTTTGATTCAGAATTTAATAAGTCGCCAAACAACAATAAAATTGATATTCCGCAAGAAAATCGATTAAACTTTTGCAAAGTTACGAAAATTTTAAGTTTTTGAAAAAGTATCAAGGAAAAATAAGACACTGTTGGAAATAAAATGAAAGTTTTCAAATGAATAATATAATTTAATTTCAGGGCAAACAATAATGAAATTGATACCTTCTTGCCAAAATAAAAAACATGTTTTAAATAAGTGCCAAAAGTATTATATTATCATAAACCGATTTTTAGATAGGTACTCTTTAGTATCAAATATAAGTTGCTTACCATGTGTCACTAAATTCGTCATGTAGATGAGAAACATAATCCGCCGATTTGTGAAACGGCTTGGAAATATGTTGAGCGCAATTAGCAAGAGTTTAATTACCGTAATGATAAACATTTTGTTGTGTTTCGTATTGTGTGTATTCACAGACTTGTGTGTGTTAAATCAGAATTAGTAAAATACACACACACACATACACTATGATTTGGTTTAATTACACGTTGTTGTATTTGTTTAGTTTAGTTTTCACACAGCGTTTTTCATTCATTTAAATGTTTATTTGCATTTGAATTTCGCAGATTTACTTTGATTTTTCCTGCATTTTCTGCATTTTCTCTTATTTATCTTTTTTGTAATGTTTTTAATTGCTTCAGGAGTGTATTTTACATTTATTTGATTTGCGTAATTTAATTTGCACACACAAGTGAACACTTTCCACTTTTCCAATTTCCAGAAAATGGCAATTCAAATTTCATTTAGCGTAAAGCTTTAAAAATCGCTTAATTCACTTGACGCGCCGCTTTGCATTGTTATTGTTGTGATTGTTGTTGTTGTTGCTGCAGATGAAACAATGAAAATTGAAAATAAAAATTGTAAATCCATGTGGAAAAGGGGGGCAATGGGAAAGTGGGGGGCGGGACCACCAGAGGCGCGCCGATTCAAGGGATTATGGCATTTATTATTATTATGGCACTCGCATGTTCATTTGTTGTTGCGTGGGCTTTACAATGTTGTAGATTGTGTGTGTGTAGTGTGTGTGTGGTGTGTAGTGTGTGTGTGGTGTGTAGTGTGGCTGACTGACTACACAAACTACAACAACCAAGTCATACACAGTGAACAAATGTTGGCATAAAATCGAAAGCAAACTTTTTATAAAGTAAAGAAGTGCAGTTGAACTTCCCTAACTCGAATCACCATTATCCAAAGAAAAGGTTCAAATTATAGAGATATTCGACTTATAGAGTCTTTTTCTTAAGTTTATTAATTTTACTGCCACTCAATTAGTTATAGTTAGAGGGGAATTCGAGTTATAGAAGGTCGAGTTATGGAAGTTCAACTGTAATTCGAAAATATGCATTTTTTAAATTTTTCCGATGAGTCTAGAGTTCCATGTATCCATTAACTACGAATTAAATTGAATTTTTAACTCAAATTATTAATCAATGATCTCAGATTTTAGCCTCATTTTTTAGATCAATGATCTCAGATTTTTTTCAAAATATTATTAAATATATAAAAAAAATTGCTTTTGAATTAAGAATGTCTTTCCTTCGTTAATATTTCCATCATTTATATTGGGATCGGGGAATATACTTAGGACTTCAACCCTACATTTTAGTTCATCTTTAATTCTGAATTTATGTATTAACTTTTTATCTTTTCAGTTTAAATTTAGATTTAAATATAACTATATGTATTTACTTTAATTTGTATATTAATAATATAATAATATATTAAAACCTGCTCTTAGTTGACATTAAATAAATAAATAAATATCATTAAATATCATTACTACTAACATTTACACAATTAGCTTAGTAACAGTTTTGACAAATGAAAAAATTAGCATATTTTATAAAAAATAAAAAAAGTTATTTTGCGTTTTATCCTTCAAAACATTTACATACTGCAATTATATTTAAATGATATTAGATGTTAATCAGTTGTCTTAAGCTTTTAGAAATTGAATTCTCAATTGATATTTACTAGTATTATTTATATTTAATTATTGTTTTCTGTGTACGCATTGCAGCCTACATTTATGGGCAATGACTCTACGTTGTTGTTGTTGTTTGTGGGGATTTTCGGTTTGCAAAGTTCATTTGACTGCATCTGTATGTCACTCTATGTGTGTGTGAGTTTGTGTGTGTGTGATGTGTGTGTGTTGTGTGTGTGTTGTGTGTGTGTGTGTTTGTGTTGTGTCTGTGTTACCATTGCTACATTTATTATTAATAGCACTGTATTCCGGTCAGTTGTGTATACAAATGAACGCGTCGCATTGATGTTACTATTTTATGACCACTCTACGCATCGTTGTTGTTGTCGTTGTTGCATTTATTACTGTTATTGTAGTTGCATTTGTTGTTGTTGTTGTTGTTGTTGCTGTCGTTGTCATAACATGGCCACATTTTCATTGCGCATGAATTGTTACATTTCGTTTCATTTCGTTGCCATCTCTCACTATTGTCAACTACAACACATTTAACAGAGCATATCGAATATGTCATGCAGTTTGAACTGACCATGGAGGACAACCAAAACGATTGTGTGGAAATTATGAGAGCTACGAAATTGTATGAGAATATCCCTTAATAAAAATGTTTAAGTAACAGAAAGTAATTAATAGGAGTAAAATTATATGAAAGCAAAAGCGACTTAAACTGACAATGGAAAAAAACCAAGAGATTCTAAATGGCAATCAAATGTAGATAACATTGTTATGTAAGCTAATTTTGTGGAATTCGAATGCTCTATAATAAAACAAAATAAATGGAATTAGTAAAAGCAAAGTCAAAAACATTAAAAGCGACTTAAACTGACAATGGAGGACAACCAAGAGATTCGAAATTGCGATAAAATGTAAATTTCATTGTAATGTAAGCAAATTCTGTGAAATTTTATTGCTCTATAATGAGAAAAAAGTAAATGGAATTAGTAAAGGATAAGTCGACAATATTGAAAGTGACTTAAACGGACAGTGGAGGACAATTTAGTGAATGTAAGAATATAGAAAGGGTTAAACAAGTTTCTCAATAGCCTTTACACTGACAATTCAGGCTCTATTGATATAAAATAGTTAAATACATATAATAAGACATAAATATATGTTTCTTCAAGAACATTTGTAAGCGTATTTAAATAAAATATGCTAACAAATGTTATTTAACTTTATTGTCCTTGGGTGATTTGACTGTAAATACACTTTAATCGAGTTTGTGGTGCCCCTGTGACTTTGGCCAGTTCAGTTCTGTGCAATGATTTATGAATGCACATGACATATCAGCTTCCTGTACTCTCTCTGTCTTCCCGTGCCCATTCCCATTCCTTAACCTCCTTTTATACCCTATCTGGTCTGTTGTCGTTACGTTGCTTCAGTTGCCGCATCAAGACATTAATTTTTGATTTAACTGCCGCATTTTTTGTCGTCAGTTTCGCTTGGCTTAAATATTAATGTGCATGCCATTTAATAATAAAAACGAATCATCGTTTATTTACATTCTTATTCTTTTTTGTTATTGTTATTATTTGCTGTATTTAAAACTGCGACTGGCCAAAGTAAAATAAAATGTAAACAAGCCGCCTGCCATGTGTCTGTCTGTCCGACTGTCGAGTTCATCTGACTTTTTATTTGCCTCGCATTTTTTAATACATTTCCATTTCACATTTTTTATTTACGACCAGAAATGCATACAATATCGCAACTGCAGCTGTTAAATATAATGAAGAATGCATAAACCCAACATTTATTGGGATCTGCGGGCGGTTGCAATCGTTAATCCCTTTTACCCCCTACTTGATTGGATAGTGTTAAACTATTTAAATGTTTCAAAAAAATATATTGAAGTTACTTTAAATATTTATGCATATTTTTTCAAAAGTGCAATTATTTACGCGAACAATAAAATGTGTCGCAAATTGTTAAATTGCTCGTGCAATGCGAATATCAATAAAATAGAAGCAATCGAATTTAAAGTTCACATTTTATTTGATTTAAGTAATTCACATTTCTTAGATATATTAATAAAGTCATTCTATAAATCAACATACATAAATTATTCTTATTTTTGTATCTCTCAGTAATATATATTTAAAATTTATTTAAATCTTATTTTTATCCTTCAACTGTTTATTATTAAATTGCGCGTGCAAAACGAATATAAAAAATAGAAGCTGAAAAGTTTTATTAAATTTAAATAATTAAAATTTTTATATAAAATAATAAAGTCATTCAATAAATCAACATGTATTGTTCTAATTTTTGTATCTTTCAGTAATATATATTTTAAATTAATTTAATTCTTATTTTTACCCTTCAACTGTTATAATTAAAATTATTTTAATTAATTGTCTGAATATATTATTATTTTTTTTTTATTTATTTAATGCCAGTTGATCAAAAATACTTTTAAAAATTAAAACAAAATTAAAAACAAAATATTATTTTAAGTTAAATTGAATTATAGTATAAAGAAATTTTAATTTAAACTGAAAGAATAAAATGAAAATTAGATATTGAAGAATTTAAAAATATGGAGGTGTCAAAAAAAAAAAAAATTAAATGATCCAACATTTGTTGGATGAAGATGAAAAAGTATTAGTAGTAGTAACTAGTGGTAGTACAAGTCTAGTTTCTGATTAAACTATATAATTTTTTATTCTCTTGTTCTATGATTTATCTATTTTTAATGGGTCAGCTTTAAATCTACTATTTCTAGCTGTAGAGGCTTTCGGCCACATAAACAAGTATAAATTGAAAAAACTTAGTTTATTTTACTATATATTAATTTATTCTCTCTATCTATGCTTTATCTACTTTTAATGGGTCAACGCTTAATATATTATTTCTGACATGTACGCTACTATTTTTGGCTTTATTTGTTTATCCTTTTCAGCTTGATTCTAGCTAAAAATCAATTTCAATGACCTCCAAGCAGCTGTCAGAAATTTACATATGTCGCGCCACATACACACAAGAGGAATGTGGCAACATGTGACTGCCCACACACACACACACACACACACACACACACACACACACACACACACACACACACACACACTGACTGACTGACTATGTGGGCGTGGCAGTGTGTTAATGTGTGTGTGAGTGTGTGTGTGTGTGTAAGTTAAGGCTGCTGTCGAAATGGGCGTTTTGTTGCTTGCTGTTGACATTTTCTGGCTGACGACAAATGTTTTTGCCTACGTCACGCCTTCCCGCCCACTCCCTCTTCCCCCTTCACTACCATCTATCCCCTATTCCAGTGGGGTCAGTCCACACATAGTCAAAGTAATTAGGTTGAAATTACAAATTATGGGTTCATGTACCAGATTATAGCGACAAAATCAGAGAAACGCACATGACTGGAAATTACAGCATTTGTTTTCGGGTAAAAAGGGTTTGTCCAAATGCACAGCACATGGAGAGAGGGGGGATGGAGGGGGGAGCTGGGAGCGTAGCTCGTTAAAAAGCACTTAGGAACAGAGGCGGGGGGTAATTATGATGCAATCAGTCTGAAAACAAATGAACAAGTCCACAAAAAAAAAACAAAATCACAACAACAGTTAAAAGACAGATTAACTTTTCTACACATGAACAAAGAAAATCGGTAATGATTTTGGAATAAAATATCTCAAAACGGTGTTTAATTTATTTGTATTATATACTTGATTTTGTACTTGAAATATATAATTTAGCCCATTTTTCTTCTATTTTAATGTTTGTCGTGCCTTTTAAAAATTATATTCTAGTAACTACACACTTCAAAAATAGATGCAAAAGTCAAGAATTTTAAACAGAAACAAAAGATAGAACTATTTAAAATTCCCTTTACGACAATGTAAGCACGTTACTCTTAATAATTATTCCACCTATGTATGTACATACAGTGAACCACTAATGTCTTCATACACCATAAATTTGTCAAATTTGCGATAAATAAAAGATAAAAGATAAAAGATTAATCGTTTATTCACTTAAATTCCGTTCGAATGATACAAAGATTTCTTTAACCCATTAAGTACCTATGGAAAACTTTGCATTAAAAATAAGTAAATTTTTTAACTTTATTCCTCGATTTAAAAAAAAAAAATATTTTGATGCAGAAACATTTTCCAAATAATTCTTTGAGCAAAAAAAATTTTCTAAAATCTCTTCGGTAGTATTTTTTATGATTTTATGAAAATTGACTTTTTTAAAATTTAAAATTTTCCATGGGTTCTTAATGAAGTTGTTGTATCATTCGAACGGAATTCAAGTGAATAAAAGATTAATATAAGAAACCCGCATCAAAACATCTTTATTATATGCAAATTTGACAAATTTATGGTGTATGAAGACATTAGTGGTTCACTGTATATTATTATTTATTTAATTAATTATTTACTCATTATTATTTATTTAATGCTATAACTTTGACTATGCTTAAGTTTCTTATTTACGGCACTTGTCATCATTACAGAAACTTAAGAGGAAATGCTATTTATATTTCTCATAAAAAGCAGAGTCGAAGTTAATCATGATGCAATCAGTTTGAAAACAAATGAACAAGGCTTAAAAATCACAACTCAACAGGCAAAGCACAGTCAACAGGCCGGGCCAACTTTTCTATTTTTCTACACACACACACACAGAAAGACACACAGATACTCAACGGAGAAAAGACAGTTGATGGAAGAATTTTCAATTCCCTTCACGACAATGTAAATTATGCTCGGAGGTGGCAAAGATATTCCAATGGCAATGGCGATGGCAGTGGAGGCAACCGAGGGCTGTCATCTCATCTACTTCACGACTGCATCTTGAGTGGCAGTCAAGTCGGTCTGACAGCCGCCAGTGCAAATGGAATTGCTTGACAGGATGTCAGAGAGAATGGATAATGGTGCCAGTTGCAACGTTGAAAGCGCCATCTGCAGCCACAACACGAAAACGCATTAAGTTTGCAACAACAACAACAAAACACGAATACTCGTTTTTGACAATGTTAATGAATATTAAAAGCTTCATTTATATGCATCACTAGCATCCTTCGAATTCTGCCCGCCCAATTTTCATAAAGAAAACCCATTTAACATTATAATTGCTGGCACCCAAAACAAAACATTTAAAATTAAAAAAAAAATGGAACAAACAAAGCAAGAATCTTTTTTTTGTTTTCTTCATTTTCCACAAATTACAAGTGTTTTTTTTTTGCGCCGGTTTCTGTTTCGCCTTGAAGCGCTAATTAGTTCATTTTGGCTGTTATTATCTTTTGTTCAAATGGAGGACATGCAAAACATAATACACAGGAGCGCCCTTTGGCTGTTGGCAGTAGGAGTAGAAGTAGAAGTAGATGTAGAACCGAGTACCTAGTATTAAGAACCTTGTTTAGGCTGTTCCCCATAATGAGCTTAACAAGACAAAATACACAGAGACCGACTTGTGGTACATTTGAAGAAACCAGGCAGAGAGACAGTGTTTGTGGTAGTTTTAAATGCTTTCAATGAATAATTAAAATTTAATGAGGTGCTTAAATAAAAACCTATGAAGTTTGAAAGCTATAAATTGATTGAAATTGGCTTTCGAAAATAAGAGTCATACACTTAAAAAAAGGATATCGAAAATACATAATTAAGCGAATTTTAGAGAACATTTTTGACAGATAAAATAGACACAAGAAAAAAGTAAAATAATAATAAATATCTTTGCTTGTTACAATTAACGAATTGCATATTATATATAAATTGATAGATATTAAAGCGTAGATCATATATATAGGTCCATATAAGTATGATGTGGCTTCTTTGGTTCAAAAAATATTTCAATTCAATTTTTATTTTCAATTTTTATAATAAAAATTTGAGATAGGAGTTAGGGTTAAATTTTTATATAAAAATTTAAAAATAAAAATTATTTTTGATTTTTATCATATAAATTAATTTAAATAATTAAAATTAATGTTTTTATAAAAATTTAAAAAAAAAGTTTTCCTGTTTTCGAATTTGGCGTTCAAAAATAACATATGTCTGTTTTTCCCACTCTTCTGGGACGCTTTTTAGTGCTTCAATTTTTTGAAACTCATAGCTATTATTTGCAGTCCCTGATAAATTCATAAGGTTAATCAATTATTTAATCCAAAAAATCTAGCAAATAAAAAGCAAAAGTACGAAATTATTTATTATTTTTGAAAACATTTAACATTTTTTTAATAAATTTATTTTAGCTATTTTTTGTGAACAAAAAAATATGAAACTAGAAAATGTTGACGTGCTAAATAATTTATATGCTAAAATTAAGCAACTTTGCGAGCGATGGTTGAAACTATTAGAAATACATCTTATATTCTACAGCCTGTATTTGTATGTGTTTATTAAACAAAAATATTTAGTCTGACTAAATAAATAATGTGTATTTATTTTAAGAAAACATTAAGAAATTCTACAAAAAATTTCTGTACTGAATATTGTAATTTTAATGTTCGCTGGTTTAAATTTTTAGAAGTGTATCTTAAATTTCTCATTCTGTTTTTGCATTCTTCTCCACAAAGATTGAATTTCAGTGCTGAAAAAAAGTCGAGTAAAAAGCAATCCCAAAGCAGCTCAGCGATTGTCTTATTTATGCAGAGCTTTAGCTATCAATAACTCTCGAATCGAGTCAAATCGAATCGAATGAACCAAGAGGAGACGGCAATAACGAGACGAATGATGGAAAAACCATTGCCGTGTAATTTGGATCAGTGTGGCGACTTTAGTTACCGACGTTGCACGGTTGCAAGTTGCACGGTTGCAAGTTGCACAGTTGCCACAGCAGCTGTAATTCCTTTACAAGCTGAAGGATATTAAAAACAAGTGCGCCACCAAGTGCAACAGCAACAATAACAACTAAAACAACAACAACGGTGTGGCAGCAACGTTGCAAATTGTTGCATAAACTTAACATAAATAATGGAAGCAATATTTCAGACCAGGGATGAAACAAAGTGGAGTCTACTGCCACCAAGAAGGAGAGCATCAGGAGCATCAGGAGCAGCAGCCGCAGTGCAACAAATGAAGTTTGGATGACTTGCAGCGTGTTTGCCTGATTGCCGTGAGATTTATGTGTCCGGGGAGCAACCGAATAAGAAGAAGAGCAGCAGAAAGAAGAAGCAGCACCAGGAGTTCCTTTTTTTTTATTATATTTTTTTTTAGGTATTTTTTAATGAATTTGCTAGCATGCAAATTGCAGTGGGGATAACACAATATCAGGTAACATTAGTAAAATGGAAGTAACGCTATTTTTCAACTGTTTTCAACATTTGGAAAATTTTTTTATAATATTTCTTTAAATAAATTTAACTAAATAAATTTGTATTTGTTATTTTAAATGTTTCCAGCACAATAAAAATTAAAAAATAAGAAGTTCCTCTTTGCTTTGTCAGTATTTTTGTTTAACTAATTGGAAGTAAAACTATTTTTAATAAGTTTTCAATACTTGAAAATAGTTTAAAGACTTTATATATTTTTAACTCAATTTAACTAAACATCAATAATTTTTTTTAAGACAGCAGGTGTTCTTTAATATTATTTATTTTTAGGATTTGGTTAATTAACAAAACGGTAGTTGAGTTTCTTTCAGCTTTTCCAACACTATGAATTACTAAATATATTTTATTTTATTAGATTCAATTAAAGATTTTTTTATTTAATTATGACAGCAGGAGTTTCTCTTCATTTGGTCAATGTTAGTTAAAATTTTTGCTAGAATTTAGCAGGGAGATTATGATTAACAAAACGGTATTTACGCTTTTTTCACCTTTACAGCACTATAATATTTTTATAATTAATTAAATTTTATTAAAATATTTTTTTTTATTATATATTATTCAATTAAATATTAATTTATTTAATTATTACAAACACTGCACACACACACACTCGGCACACACACTGCCAGAACGGAACTTTCTTTATTTGTTTGGTCGTTGTTCAACACGGCGACATTTGGCGTCCACTTCCGGCGCAGTTTGGAGTCGAACTGACGCTGAAAACGCTTCGCTTCACTGGCAGCCTTCGCACAATCAAAAGCCGAAGTTGTCGACGACGCTCGTCTGCCGAAGTTCTCTGCTTCGGCTTCGGCAATACAGTGTTCGTGTGTCTTTCGTTAAGTTTCGAATTGTTGTTGCGCCTGCGTCGCAGCTTTCGAACGAAACACGTGCGTTTTAAATGTTGAATGAGAGAAGCAGAAAAAAATACAACGAAGCAAAAACAAAAACATAACAAAACAATATTTTGCTTTAGCCTTCGCGCCTTTTTCGAACATCGTTTGGCATTGTGTGGGTGGCCCAACAACAACAACAGCAACAAACGAAAAAAAAAATGTAATACACAGCGCATAAATCTCATTGGCCAAGAATGTGAGCACAAATTAATACAAAGAGCGCCGTTGACGGCCTTTTTTGTTGGTCGTCCTTTGGCGCTGGGCTCGTCCTCTGAGTGCGGCATTAGGCCTACTGTACAGAGTCACGAGTCACCCCCTTGAACTTGAATTGGATTTGTGAATACACTCAGTGGGCACTGGCTGGGGAATACGAATCACAAATAAACGCCAAAGTAGACGCAATAGTTGATAATAAAAAACTGATCAATTAAATTTAAAAATAAATAGGAATAAATAAATAAATCTTTAATATTTAAGAAATTTTTGAGGCATAAAACTTAATTATTCAATTAATTAATTTAATTGTTATTTTTATTAATTTCAATTTTTGTATATTATTCACTATTTGAAAATTACTTTAAAAATGCGGATTGTTGAGGCATAAAATTCTATTTTTTAATTTATTAATTTAATTATTATGTTTTTAGTTTCCAACTTTGTATATTATTCACTCTTTAAATAATATAAAGAAATATTTGTTAATTAAATACAAAAAATATAAAATTTCAGCATATTTGGCATTCAGTTTACTTTAAATTTAGAAGTTAAAAATATAGATTTTAGGCTTTCCAGCTATATATGTAAATGTTTAGCTTTCAAAGGTAGAATATTGTTTTAAAAACATCAAAAAATTAACAATTAACAAAAAAAAATGTATTCACTTGACATGGTAATTAAAGACATGAATTTATTATTATTTTTTTTTAAATATTTAGGCATTTAAAAACATTTTTTATAATTAAATTGTAAAATATTTTAAATCTAAAATATTTTGTAAATTAATTTTTAAATATTTTGTAAGACTCCTTGCTAGTTAAAATCAGGGACGTAACACTTATATTTTTTTTTTCAAAAAATTAATAGATAATAGTTTTGTTGCTGATTTTTATAAAAAAAATTATTTTCAATTATTAAAACTAATTTATATGATCAAAATCAAAAATAATTATTATCTTTCAATTTTTTTATAAAAATTTAACCCCAACTCTTATTTCCCATTTTTAATATAAAAATTGACATATAACTTTATTTTAACTTAAAACTTACTTAATAAGTTTTATTAACAATTTCCAATCTATAAAACTAACATTAAATAAATAATACTAACTTACGTAAATTATATATCAACTCTACAACAAGAAATGCATTTTGAGCTCAATTCTAAATTTAATAAAACATATATATATTTTTTAATTGCTGACATTCCGTTCCAAAATATTTCAACAAAATGCAAAATAATATTACTGGTTTATAAACTAATTTTTAAATGCATTTTTAATGCACTGCCAATTTGAAGTCAAGTCAGAAACCATTAAACAACAACCAGCTGCAGTTTTGAATGGATTTTCTCCCTCTGCTGTCGCTTTTCCGAGACAAACTTCAGATACACACTGCACTTAAATATTCTGCATACGTAATTATGTCAGTTGCAGTTTTGTTTTGTGGGCGTGCCGAGGGGGCGGAGATTGTTGGCAAATATCTGAAGCAGATTTCTGTCTTTTTCTGCACATTTTTTTCAGCTCGAGCAAAAATCATAACGCACAAGCGCACAAAAATCTTTGACTGGCAAAACTTTCAAGAGTCACAAATTCGCTGGACAGTTAAATTTCCTACCCACTTCCCCCTTCCCCACTCTCTTTTCTGCCCTCTTTTTGGGGGGAAAAAGTAATGCAAATTGTAGTCTGATATTTTGTTTCTGTCTCTGTTATTATTATTTTTGGTTCTGGCGGCTTTCTTGAAATAACAATGTTTATTGTTTGCATTGCAAGTTGTAGAAATAAACAAACGACGCACTTCCTTTGTGCCACTTCCACTGTTGCAAGGGGGCAAGAGGAAGAAGAGGAAGAGGGGAAGAAGAGACAAGAAGATTCACAGGAAGTGCGCGCTTATAACAAAATTTGTTTTGTCTTACATCATGAGAATCGTGTTTGCTTTGTGGCCAGATTGCAGATTGAAAGAGGCCAAAATTTGACTTGAATTTAATGGACATTTTTTGTGTGTTCTCGTTTATGATATGCGAAAAGACACATAATAAACTGAAGAGACTTTTCTTTCTCTGTGTGAATTTATAACTTTAGCATATGCTCATCATCTTTGGATAATATTCCTCTTATCTGTTATCCGTCTGTCTTTCAGTTTTCCCTTTTTTATATTTATTGCATCATTCGCTGCTGTAAATTCGCATATTAAGTGGATTGATGTATTAATATTTAAACGGCGATTTGTGGCTTTTTCTCTTCTTCTTCCCCTTCGGGAGCACAAGTAAAACGACTCAAGGGCCAATGGGTAAATGTAACTGCACTCAACTCAACTCAAGTCGACCTTTGACCC
Organism: Drosophila subquinaria; assembly: GCA_037043405.1. NCBI lineage: Eukaryota > Metazoa > Arthropoda > Insecta > Diptera > Drosophilidae > Drosophila > Drosophila subquinaria. The sequence goes on from JBAMBL010000952.1 coordinate 120,900, forward strand.
TTTGCTGTATATTTATGCGTGCTGATAATGTTTAATCTGCATAGCAAGAGAATCGATTTCAGATGCCCATTTACCTCCTCAGTAATTACCTCGATAAAAGTTGGCATCTCTCTAGAAGTGACTCTTCTTCTTCTTCTTCTCCTTCTTCTTTTTCTTCTTCTTCTCATCTCTCCTCACATTAAAACGCTACTCGCATTGTGGCTCCCATGTTAACTTTTTGTGTGTGAGCTCATAAATAAAACATAAAGGCGCCAGCGCGTAGAATTCCTTTTTTATGATGTCGGCAAAGCAGTTGCAGCCTCCTCCCTCTCTCCTTCTCTCTCTCTCTCTTCCTTTCTGTTGCTGAGTTGTAGCATATTTTGAAAAATGTTTATAAAATAACACGGAAAACGTACAAGTCATAAATAATGCGTTCGACCTTTGGACGAGCACAGAGAGGGGAAAGATAGAGAGAGAGAGAGAAAGGAGAAGAGAGAAGGGAAGAGGGAGGAGAAGGGCAGCAAGTGTCGCAGTAATATAAAATTACCAGGCCTTTCACATGCAAATATTGGTAAACAAGTTGAGGCAGTTGTTAACTGGCAATTATAATAGTCAGGCAATGGGACAACGCGGCGTATGCTTGACTTTTATAGCAATAATTCAGATAGCTGCGAGTTATATAAAAGTCTTTATGCGAAGTATCCACAAAGCGTATAATCAACTCTCAATTATAGAACTGATTCAAAAAAATAAAAATGGTAAACTCGCAAAATATCTCATATTAATTTTTTATTTTTATAATAATAAAACCCCAAAACTCCCAAAATTATTCAAATAATTTAAAAAAAAAAATTGTGATCTTTTTCCAATAAGAAGTATATATTCACACTCGTATTTAAGCGATTTAAAGTGGATTCCCCTTAAGATTACACTCATTCTCATTCTCATATTCAAATTCCTCTCTGGGGTTCATTCACTTTGACTTTGTCGAATTAATAAATTGCAATTGACATTTGCGCAATTATTTGCAATTAATTGCGCATTTGACACACAAACAAAGCCCTTTCCTCCTTTTCTCCTCTTTACCCCATCTCCCTCTCTCTCTTTCTCTCTCTCCCATCTCTTTCTCTTGAGAGTTTCCAGTCAGAGTCACAGACAACAAATTCAAATGCAGCCCATAAAAGTAGGCAATGGGAAAAGCTCTTTATCTTCCTCAGCTGCAGTTGATTATGGGAACTCACACACACACACACACACACACACAGGCACACTGATACATTTTGTGGGCGTGTCGTTGCCCATTTGGAAGTTGAAACACAATCGATTAACATTTAATCGCACCTGCGGCTGCTGCACAAATTTCTCCCTCTCAGATTCTCAGATTCTGAAATCGAAATTATTGTTGGCGTCTCTTCGGGCTGCAGTTGAGTTCAGGTCCAGTTTGCATATTGGCCAGCCTCTCGAATCTTGCTGATTGCAGCAACGCACACACACACAAACCTATACACACTCACACACACCTGAGCTTACAATGCATTCAATTGAGATGCATAAATAGAAACAACTTAGAAGAGAGAAACAATCTCATTTCTCCTTTGACCTGTTCCACTTAATAATCATATTCCAGTTAATTTTCTTTCTCCTTAAAGCAGGAAAACCCTCAAGTGGCTAAAGGGCACATCAAGTCAAAGCATTTCCGGTTAGCACTTTTGTTTTTAACCCTTTGACGACCCCAAACACGAATCCTTTTCCGGCTTCAATTCGACAATAAAAACCAAACAATTTAGCGAAAAGTTTGAAGGCGTTGCTCAAAGTGTTTTCCCAACAACAACGACAACAACAGGAGTGACAAGAGGGAAAACACTTCCGCTTTTCACACGTTTTCCCTGTGTTTGCTGGGACAGTAGAAAAATGCCACAAATGTTGCGCCAAAAATAACATTTGAATACCAAAAAAGGTTTTTGTGCGACGTCAGACTAACGAGGATGGGGATGAGAGAGAGAGGAGGGATAAGAGAGAGGGAGACAGATGCGAATGTTGATGGAGACGTCTCCATTTAGATCCAGACTCCGCCGCAGTTATTCCGGGCATTTTCCTGGTGACATTTCGAGGATGGGAAAAAGTCCAAAAAACTGAAACTGAAACTGAAAATAGAAATATGCAACGAGTGGAAGAACGGGTACTCGTATTCATTTGAGTATACTCGTATCTTCATTTGCAAGTGACTAAATGACAATTTTTTCTGTTGTTTCAGTTGATGGACAAATAAAAAGGGAGCTGGGAAATCGCATTGATTTTCCTAAATGCCGCTGTTTATTCAACGAGAGACTCGACAAACGAATCAATAGCTGAATGTGAATGTGACTGTGAGTCATGATTCAACTGAAGCATCTATTCAATATCCATTGCATCCCGTTGAATTGAATTGAATTGTTGACTGAATCGCGTTACAGCACATTAATATTTGATTTCCCTGTTTGTTTTTCATTTGCTCAAAAGCAAATTTATTTAGATTTTCCCCTTCTCATATGAGGGAAAGGACACCCCAAAGGACTCTCCCTCTCCCCCAATTCTCTGATTGAAATCGATACTGCTATGTTTCCCCTCTTTGAAGTTGCAACTTCAACTGCATCGAGTGATTTCTCATTCTTTGAAGTTTCCTTCTTATCTGACAATGTTTCAAATAACTCGAATCCTTTCGTGTTGAATTACAAATTCACTCTTAATTTATATAGACACGCTTTCAAATCTTTAAACTGTCTCAAGTCCAGGCTTAAAAGTTCTCATGGATTTATGTAGTTCCGACAGCTGAGTGAGAGTGAGACAGGGATACAAGTGTGCTGTCTCATTTCAGACGCATCAAATGGGATTTATCCCGACCAACTTGACCCACATTCATTCCCAGCACTTGCCACTCTCAAATTTATTTGCCAACATTTATATTTCACAATAGTTAAATTCCTATTTTTCATCATCAGCCGAGGCTTAAGTTCTCACATGATCTCTCCCTCTCTCTCCCTCCTCTCTCTCTCTCTTTTTTGGAATGTGCCAGCTGTTAATATTTTGACAATGACGCAAGACAAGTCCTGGACAAAGGACATCCTGGACAGTCCCAGTGCCAACCAGTTGAACAGACAGTTGCCAAGATGAATGTCGACAGTTGGACGAATATCCAAATTTCATTCATATTCAGGCCAAGCACTCGAGACTCTAACCATCTCTCCCTCTCTCTCTCTTTCTCTTTCTCTCCCCCTCTCTCTCTCTCTCTCTCTGTTGTATTATTGTTTAAGTTGTTGTTATTATTTCTGTTTTTCTGGCACCTTCATTAGTTATTCAAAAATTGTCGAGTTGATGGAGGAGAAGGATGCAAAGGGGAAGGGGACGGGAAAGAGGAAGCACAACTGGAATTATGTCAGAATTTCTCGGGTTGCTTTAGGCCGAGCAACAAACGCACATGTGAACCGTGTTAAAGAGGGGAAGGAGGAGAGGAAGGGGCAGAAAAAGATGATGACTGATGGAGGGAAAGATTCGCAGATACGTGTGTTTAAGTAGCCAAAAACATTTAATTTCAATTTAAAGGTGTTCCATTAAATTATATAAACCAGACATTGCAAACTATGTAAAATAAAACATTAACAACAAATAAATCTACTTTCTCTAAATCCAGTCTGCATTTAAATTTAATCATTTTCGAAAATTCATCATTTTAAATCTAATTTTTAATTTGGTATAAGTTCATGCAGCAATCAAATCCGACTCAGATTTCCCAGATTGTTAACATTGGAGTGAGTAAAAGATATCCTGTTTTTCATGGGAAGGGAATTGGCATAAAAGGATTAATTCTTTATTCTCCCAATGAGAGTCTTCATCTGACATTGACTTCAACTGCGATTCAATTAACTTGACAAGGGTAATCCCCCAAATGTGTAAATGAATAAGCTGAATAATTGTGAGTAACAAGTGAATTTACAGCATTTAAAGCGACAACAATCGTTGGTTGTTCTGCTCCTGAGCGTGTTAATGAGTTGTTAAGTAGTCCCGAAGAGTCCTCAGTCCTCAGACAGCGATAAATGTCAATTGCAGAGCAGGCGACAACTCTTCCCTTCCCCTTCTCTCTTCAAAGCTCAAAGCACCCAAAATGCACTCAAAGTGAGCTGAAGAGCAGAGAGGGGAGAGGAGATACAGACAGGAAGGATTGAGCATAATTTCCATAGAAGGACCAGTGAATTCGTTGCTCCCCAGTCACCAGTCGCCAGTGAATTCGTTACTCCCCAGTCACCACTGACTATTCCCCTTCTTTTCGGAGGTGGAAATGCAAACAATTGCAGGATTATGGCCAGGACTCGAATGTCCTCTCGATTATGGCCATCGACTGGGGTCGACTGAGTTCAGCTCGTAAATCGACGCGGGCTAATTCCAAAATTGAAGCGCACTTCAACTCGCACTCACATTCGCACTCGCATTCACATTCAGTCTGCACTCAAATGACGCCTGTTTCTGGCATTCATTGATGCTGATGTTGTACTCACTCCCATATTCATAAATTGCAAATGAATGTAAGCTGAAAACTTTGGGCAACTTGTCAATTATCCGACTACCAGACAATTCTCCCACACAGCATTTTATTTGATTGTTAACTTTATTTTTCTTCATTTTCCACTTTGACTTTGACTTTGACCAAAGTGAACGATTTGCTTCGTTTGTCTTGATTCAAGTGAAAGTTCAAACAACAACTGAAAGTGAGACGAACTCAACCAGACACGCCCACACAACGAATCAGAGGGCAACTCTATTGAAATCCATTTCACTGTCTCTGGATAAATTTGAAGAGATTGAAGTAGGGAGAACTTTAAAGAGCTGACTTTATTCTTATTGAAATAGTTTACAATTGAATTAGGTATTTCCTCTCTGTTTCTATATAGAAGGGGAAGAAGTGATTCCAGTTCTGGTTCAAGTCGAGTCCCCTGTGATTAGCGGTCATGTCAAGACGTCAGGTGAATTGATTTATTGCCCAGCAGAAGCCACAGGTGTCCATCTCTCCAACTTCCACTTCAACTGCAACTCCAACTCCCAATTCCAATATTTGTACTCCAAGTTGTCAGTTGTCCCCAGAGTTGACAGACGGAATGACTGACCGACAGACAGAGAGGGAGACAGAGTGATATTGTGGTTTCAGTTGCCACTTTGTTGTCCTTCAATGGCCTCAATTCCCGCTTAGTTCGAACTTCGCGTGTCCTTTGCGGTTTTCGGCTCTGACACTGTTGACAGCTCGCCCACCTGACAACCTTCTCCCTCTCCTCTCCTCTCCTGTCCTCTCTCTTCTCTTAGTCCTTCCCCTGAGTCAAGGGAGGCATGAAAAATGATGGCGTCGATAGCGATAAATCTTGGGCGCATTTAAAATCGAATCTTTCGCTTTGTGTTTAGCATAATCATTGAAAAAAGAGAGAGAGAGAGAAGAGGGAAATCTGAGTGAGTGAGAGAGATAAAGATAGGGGATTCCCACGCTGTTCTTTTGTGCTAATTCGAATTTAATGCTCGCTGCACGGCATGACAAATATTGTAGATGGCAACGATAGAGAAGAGAGGAGAACAGAGAGAGGGAGAAAGGGGGACAGGGACTGGGAGAGGGACATCTTGTCCCGCTGACAGTTTAATTGAATCTAAATCCTGCAGTGTCTGACACGAAAGTGAAGAGAAAAACATGTTTTTAATTTCATTGTTTGGCTAAAATTGAAACTGAGACTGAGAAGGTAAAGTAAACACTGAGATTTATGGCCACATCAACAACAACAAAAGGAGGACTTCAATCTGCTTCTAAACATATTCCAAAAGTGCCTCCACTTCTTCCCTTTCTCCTTCTATTGTGCTTTCTTTTGGCCCCATGAAAATGGCTAACAAATGTGGCCAAGTGCAAGCTGCAAAATTTCGCAGACATAAAAATCCCAAACAAACTATTTTGTTACGCATAATTTGAAGCGAAGCATAAAGACATTTAATTCTACAGTTTATAGTTTGTTTTTCTATTTATTTTTAAATACTCTCTCAGTTAACTGTTCTTTTTTTATGGCTTAAAGTGTCCCTGTCATGATTTATTATCTTGTCTAAATCCAACAAATGATTTTTTTTAATAAATATTTTTATCATTTTCCATTGCATTTTCCGGCATCAAAACTGCGATAAGGGCAAAAACAACAACTGCAACTTTAACTGTCATTTAAATGCGCTTTTTGACAATTTCCTTTATTTTTAGCCAAACAAATTTTGATTTAGATAAGTTAACTTTTGTGATGGCATTGAGTTAAATTTAATTTATTGAATTCAAATTAATTTATTGACATTAAAGACACATTTATCTTGTGAACTGTCCGAAATATGGCAAAAGTTCAAAAAAGTTTGCTGGGCAAATAAATCTAAATTCGCCCAAAATGCTCGAAATCATCGGAAAAAAAAATTAATCTATGGATAAGTGAAATGGAATAATAACTCACTTATTCCATTTCACTTATCCATAGATTAATTTTTTTTTCCGATGATTTCGAGGATTTTGGGCGAATTTAAAAAAAAAAAAACAAAAGAGATAAAAATTATAAAAAAATTTACAACTAAAAAATATAATTTTTTTCCTTTTAAATTTGATGATTAAAATAAAAAATTCCAACGAAAATAATCTTTTTTTCTTATAAAAGTCAATAAAGTTTATTGATTTAATCATTTTTATTTTATAAAAAACTTTAGTCGCTGTTTTTAAACTGAGTTTCATTAGTCATCCATTTCCTTCTCCCTAATTGTTTGATGTGTGACAAATGTAAGTTGCAGCAACACTGCACAACTTAACAATTTTGTCGTGATTTATACTACAGAGAAAAAAAATTCGGGAACTTAGAAAAAAATAAATTCCAAACTGGGTCAAAAGTTAAGTTATTTTGATAGTTACAGTCAGAAAGATAAAAAAAAATATTAAATAAAATCAGATTAGTTTAGTTTGTATTGAAGTGTATTTTTTTTCAGTGTACTTGCACAATAATGAGGCTTCATATGACGTTTAAAACATCGATTTTGTGCCACAAACTGTGGGAAAAGTGTCAGAGACACGGAGAAAGGAAGAAAGCAGAACGCTGTGACAGGAGATCACAAACAGTTTATGACACAATTCAGTAACAGTGCCAGAGCCAGTGAGAAGCGCGGAGAAAGGCACTTAAAGCTGCCCCATAAACGCTGCACATCAAAAGGCGGCAAAGGCGAAAGTTTCGACTCATAAATATGAAGTCAAGAACTTGCCAGATAGTTTCACAGTCAGCGATTATTAAAAATTTATTGATTGCCCCCAACCCAGCAATGGGGGCGTGGCCGCTGATACAACAACATAGCCTTAGTTATGGCCAGGCCAAAATGCTTTTAATCTGATTGCATTGGCGGTCTAACAATTTATATATATATTTATGCGCTTCAATGCCAATAGACAGTTTAGAAGCGAGACAAAGATAGCTATACAGATAGCGTTAGTGTAAGCGAGAGATAATATAAAAAAGTTTTCCTCAGATTATAAATCAAAACTTTCAATTTTCAACCAGTTTTCCAAGTTGTGTCCAGACAGAGTTTTTTTTTGTACTCTTACTTGAACTCGCGATGGGGCTAAGAAACTTGGCCAAAACGTCTTGAAAGTTGTTAAGAACAATAAACTGATTGATATATTTCTAGACATATTCCGAGTGCCATTGAGAATGCAAATGTGCAACAAACAAATGTAATTAGTGTTTAGCTTTGAGCCTATGTAGCTAGAGATTTGCGTGCATACCCTGTAGTAAGCAATTATAAGGGGTGTATTGCCTACAATTTGATAAAGGATTATAAATTAAATTTGTAGTGTATAAAAGGAGTAGATTGACAGCAGACTGAAATTTATTGACTGTCCCCATATCTTCCTACTTATTTTGTTTTAGGCTAGATATAAATTTAAATTGATCTGTAAATTTGACTTAAAATGAATTTTTTTAATTTTTTTTGTCCATTTTTAGTTGACTTTAGTTAGGCCAATTTTTTACATGTACATACAAAATGTATTCAACATATAGTTTAAAATTTTGGCATTAATTTCTATACATTTTACGTCAAATTTTCTTTTTAGTAGTTATCAAACACCTTATTTCGACATTGAAAAACTGGGCCTTAATAATTTAAGTAATTGTTCCTAAGCTATATGATATAGCAAGCCCAGTCCCAAAAATACAATCTGTGAGTTTGGCTGCGATATCTTAAATGTCTTATTGCACGATGACATTGTCTCATCTATGTTGTGTGAAAATTTCAACTTTCTGGCTTTAACCGTTTGGCCTACACGTTGATTCTCAGTCAGTTAGTGAGTCAGGACAACGAGTTTTATATATATAGATAAAGATAATACAAGTATCACAATAGATCATTTAAATAATTAAAATTGTGAGCTAAAATTTTAGTTAATATTAAAACTAAAGCTAAAATTGTACATGTTAATTAATTATATATTTATTTATTTTTAATTAAAATCGATGCTATAATAGCAACTAGTAACTTAAATATTAGGCGTTAAATTAAATAAATTATATGAATATTTCTAGAGGGCATCCTCAGCATCGTTCACTGTAAAAAATAGCACTGAAGAAAATAGCATTGTCTGTTCTGTTTTGGTTAGCTGTGTTGCCTGCCCCAAGGCGTTGTGGCTCATTTAAACGCAGCCTGGCAAAATGTTAACCACATACGCACAGAAGACGGAAGACAGAAGACAATGATAACGTTGCATGGAATTGTTTGTGTTGCTGTTGCTGCAACAGCTTCAGCTGTGGCTGTGGTAAGATTCAAGAGAAGGGTAAGAGGATAAAGGGGGAGGAAGAGAATGTAATCAAGAAAACATTTAAATGAATGGCAAATTCAAAATTGCATGCATATTTCATATGTGCAGCCACAAAATGCTCATGTAATTGTGCACAAGTTGCCCGAGTAAAAGAAAGAGAGAAAGAGAGCAGAGAGAGAGAGAGAGAGAGGGCAGATGCTTGCATAAATTTATGGTTGCCACGCCAAAAACTTTCGGCTCCAGACTCCGCCCAAGATGTGGCGCTCATTTTGAATGGCATTAGCATGCGAGGCGATGCCACAAAATTTGCACATTGATTACTTGCCGGAAGTCATAATTAAACACACAACATCAAAGGACACACACACACACACACACGCACAAGGCACTTGAAAACTTTTTGGCTTTGGCCATAAGTAAAATTAACACATAATTTGTTTACCAAACACGTTTGACACGGCCAACAAAACTTGACCACTTTTCACCTGGCACTAATTGAAAATTCCAACTGCGACGGCGGCTGATAATGTGAAAATGTCAACTAATTTGCTTAGATTGCGCTGTCTGTGTGTGTGTTCTATACACACACACACACACACACATTAAAGACAACAAGTTGACTCTGTTGGCAGACATGCATGAAGCGGGCCAAGGCCCAAGGCCAAGACCATTATAGCCAAAGAGTCAGAGAGACTCAGCGTCAGAGAGTCGTTAAAAAGTAAAAATCAATTTATGAGTAAATGTTAAGTGAAAAAGTTTTGCCATTAAAAGCAACAGCAAAAGTGGGTGAAAGGGGTATGTGTGTGTGTGTGTGTGTGTGTGTGTGTTGGCCAGAAACTCAACTCGACTTGGTCTACAAACTGTTGTCGTCGTAGGTGGTTCAAGTCAAATTGTAAGTCTGTCTCAAAGCCAAGGTTTCAAAAGTTGTACAAACTAGAGATGGGCGCGTGTTTTGATTTGCTATCGTGACACGTTTCTAAAGTTAATTTATTAATAAATGATTTATTCATGATATATAAAATTAATAAGTGAACTGAATATTTCATTTATTCAATATTTATTAAATTAATTATTAATAATTAACAAGTTTGCAAGTAAACTGCATACACGAGTATAATAACTTAATGTAGTTTTTTAGGCTTAAATCTATTTATTTTGCTTTCAAATCAATATTTAATTGATTCATTAATTATTAAATTTATTATATTTTATTATAGTTTTTTTAATATAGTTTTTAATACTTTTTGTTTTTATTTTTCATTAAATATAAATTTTTATACCCATTGTCAGCCAATTTATTTATATATTCAAAAACGAATTAAATTGATAGAAGTATCAACATTTTTTTAAAATTTTATTTAGTATAATTTTATCTTATTTTATTTAGTATTCTATAGTCATAATATTTTATGCATTAATATTCTAGTATTTTTTTTTTTTTAATTGCTTAGAATATTTACAGTTCTTGAAAATGTTTGTATTATTTTTCCAGTATATCTTTAATTGTCTTGTATTTTCAATTAAATTTGATTAAGTTTTAATTTTTTTAAAATGCAATATAAAAATTAATTCAAAAATGTTTTTTAGTCAATTTTAGTTCGATAAATATCTTGAATATCTATCTGGTTGTCCATCTCTAGCACATTGTGTAATTGAGGTGTTGAAAAGATAAATCAATTTGCTTGCTGTGCACAGTTGGCAACAACAAAAAGGTTTAATTAACGAACAAATGTCAACTTGAGCGAGCAACACTTAAGCGGCAACTTTTGTACGCAATTAAGACATGAATGAATGACAGCTTGAATGGGCCACCTAAGTGGGTAACTGAATGAGTGACTGACTGACTGACTGAATGAATGAATCAGTCCGAAGGTGTCTAAAGTGAGTGCTGGCTGAAATAAAAACCCTTCGACTGGTTGCCTCTTCAATTTAGCCACATTTTCTGCACGCTTTGGTCAAAACTTGAAACTGGCTTAAACCACACAATTGTTGCACTTGTCAGTTGGCACATTGTTATTGTTCTTCTTCTTCTTGGTGTTGCTAGCCATTGAACTACTGATAACATGGAGAAGAAAACTTCAATTGACCCAAATGGTCTTTTAATTTGCCAGTTTGTGGAGTTGGTTTTAAGAAAAGTTTTTATCCGAATAATTGAATGAGATTTATTGATGAAACCTCTGAGATTTATTTATTTGGATTTTCGGACTTGAAGATGGATGTTATCAGTCAGTATTAGTAGCAATTGTATTAAGCAATTTTACATAGAACATAAAAAGTATAATTATTTTGGTATAAAATAAAATGAAATGTTTTTTAAGAGGTATTATTTAAGCAAAAATACTTTCAATAAATACCTAAAAATTCAAATGTCATGTTTAGACATTAAAAGTTGTATATATAAATATTTATTACTTTTAAAATTACTCAATTTTTAAAATTTATTAAATGAACTTTTCGAGACAGAAAATATATTTATTTTTGTATTTTTTACAACTTAAAATTGAGTTTTTTCTGTTTCAATTTTTTGATTGCTCACTCCTTGAGCTTCTGGGGTCCGAAAAAGAGCAAATACTTTTTAGTTTGCACTCCAAATGCAACAAAAGCACAAAGTTCAATGATATTGAGAGCAACAACAAAGTGAATAAATTGTCACTTGGCCTGCTTGAATTGCAAGTGCAAATATTAACATTCAAAACAAGCGCACACTTGTGGATTACAAACACACACACACACACATATCTAGAATATATAGAAATGTCCTCCAGAGAGGAGTGTGTGTGAAAGAGAGGGAGAGAGAGTGTGGGAAGAGCAAGGAATGCCAACAATGCCCAAGTGACAATGTAAATGACAGACAGATCTGTGTTGACAGACGCCTCTGTTGAAGGCATTTTCCTTTTTGCACACTCAGAAATCAGAAATCAAAAGTAGAATCCCAAAAGCAATGCAAACAATGAATGTCGCCAGGCCACCGCAGGATATCAAATAATATTTGAACTAAATTTTCGCCTTGGAGATACGAGTAACGACGACAAGGACTCCGTCACTCTTAACTCACACGTATTCTCAGTTAGGTTTCAAATCTGCCAACATCCAACTGCATACAGATGAGCATTTGCATGGCGAGCCGGAGAATGCGATGTGTTTGCCTCAGTGCTGACTAGTGTTGGGACCGATTTTAATAAAATCGATTTTAAATCGATTTAAATCGATTTTTTCTTTGGAGAAGTAAACATCGATTTTGTTTTTAAGAAAATCGATTTTTTTAAAAATGACTAGTGCTATGAAATGCTTCTTGTGACTGGGAATGTAAAGACGCGTAGGTTTGAGTACACAAAATGTACTAAAAAATAGCTGTTTTTCCATCTCTAATATGAATTAAACTAGGTTAATTTTAGTCATTTGAATCTGAATTTATTTTATTATGTTATTATTTTCCTTTTTATTTTTTTGTTTTTAATGATGAACTGTAAAATAACATTAAAAATTGTGAAAAGTAATATAAATACTACAACAACAACAAAAAAACAGACCACTTAAAGTCATAAAAAAATAAAGATAAAAATTTTTTTCAATTAAAAAAAATCGATTTTAAATCGATTTTTTCTTCTTAGAAAATCGAATTGAATCGATTTTTAAAAAAATCGTAAAGTCCCAACTCTAGTGCCTGACAGCATTTCAAGCTAATTTTATTCCAAATCAGTAGCTAGAATTAGCTAGAAAGTTATAAGTGAGGCAGAAAAATTATATTTGTTTATATAGCCATGAAAAATTTAATTTTGTATTACTAAAAAGCACAAATTGTTTCTTTTAAAAAAAAAAAAAAATAGTAAAATGAAATTTACTAACTTATAGTATTTTTTTTACAAAAGGTAATATATTTGACGCCTTTGTTCTCTAAAATGTCTGCCACAAATTCTGACTACAGAATTATAGTTTCATTCTAATCAGTAGCTGAAATTAGCTAAAAAGTTATAAATGAGGCAGAAAAATTATATTTGTTTATAACTATAGCTATGAAAAATTAAACTATGTTTTACCAAATAAACTACAAAATGTTTTTTTAAATAAAAAATACTACAATAAAATTTACCGACTTGTTGTTTTCCACTAGGTAATATAATTGACATCTTTGTACTCTAAAATCTCAGCCAAAAATTCTGTTGGTGCCGTAATTAATGAAACAATTTTTCAGCAAAACATTAATACGTATCTAATTGTTTTCTTTCATTAATAAACTGTATTTTCTTTTACTCTAAAATTATTTTTCTCCACAGTACTCAAATTTTCTGGAAGAATATTAAAGTTAGCTGGCAAGCTAATGAAAATAGTCAATTCGTTATAATGATTAAATTACGATTATTTTCGGTTTTGCCCAATTATTTGATGATTACGAGTACAGAAAATCAAAATAATTTAGAATTATAACAATTGTTCGAAAATAATCAGAAAAATCTAAAATAATCAAAAATAATCTTTTTGAGTACTCGGATTATTTTTTATTTTTTTTTTTAATTCTGGTTATTTTTGAATATTTCTGATAATTTATTACTATTTAGTAAAAATCAAATTATTTTAAATTTTCACAATCAAAGTAGCCAAATAATCAGAAAAAATCAAAAATAATCTGAAATAATCAGAAAGATAATTATTGAATTTTTCTGAATATTTTTGAATAATTGTAATAATTTTACATTATTTCTGATTTTTTGTATAGTCACTACGATTAATTCCAAAAATAATCTAATTGATTGGTAATTCTAATCGAAGTTTAACAAATATGCTTTAAACTTAAAAAATTTCAACAAATTTGTCAAGTCTAGCTAATTAATAGCCAAAAATGACAACACTGCTTTACATATATTAGCAAAGGACTTTTCACTGAAGTGAGGGAACTTGATCAAATTACAAGTTGATAAACAAGTGGAAACTTGCCAACATGCAGGTCAGTGTAAATAGCAAATGCATGTGAGCTGAGCTGCTTACAGATTGCATTAACATTTACCACATGTCTCAGTCTCAACTCAACTGGGCTGAGAACTGAGAACTGACTGAGCATCAACTATAATGGATCGTATGTTAATCACGTTCGGGTTCCCATCTTCACATCTGTTGTGTTATCTACACTTGAAACCTCAAGTTCAGTTCTCAAGTCATTAGGTCTCGCTTTATGGTTTTTAGTTTATCCCACACACACAAACACACACAAATACACACACACTCACACACGTCTACTCTCTTGTTAATGAGCCAAATTGCTAAATGCTCATTCTGGTGACACTGTTAATATTTAATGCATGTTCAAAGCTATAATGTGACAACATTTTAACGCATTTAATTTTAGTACGGTTTAAACCTTTTCATAATATTTTAAGCACCGTTTAATCACACAAAAGTTAAATGTGCCTACTTTTTATATCAACACAACAACAATACATTTAAATTAATATTATTGCTTGATGTTCACACCTTTTTTTGTATCACGCATAAAGAAAACAAATTTATAAATTTAATTTAAAAATCGATTCAAAAAAGTCTAAAATGTTATACAAAATAAATTAAGCTAAAGTGAAATTTTTCTTTTCGAAAAATCGTTTACCTTTTACAGAATACAACTTTAAGCACTAAAATAAGTATAGCTTCTATTTCTAATTTTCTACTCATAAAAAAATAGTTTATATCTATTCTTTAAAAGAATGTGATTTTTATTTTTCCAGATAATCCAAGTATATTTAACAAATTAAATTTTGATTGTTAGTCTAGTCTAAACACAGTAAAATATTATAGGCCTTTAAATTTGTCTTTAAATTACACTTGTTTGCACATGTACAAATTTCTAGTCCCAAAATCATCAGCAAAATGTTGTCTAGCCAATTAGCCAAATTGATATTCATGTTGAGGGAACATTGAATGTGTCACATGGAAATTAATTGAATTAACTCATTAATGAGCATGACATCATTTGCTAATCATTATGCAAACAAGCGACATGCAACGCTGCAAATATTTAATCAATGCAAAAGACACAACATCAATGTGATTAACATTCAGAAATTTCTATTTCTTATGCTCACATTTCAATCAAATTTCAGTTTATAGCAAATTTAACAGAATTTCAGTGTTCATTTTTTTTGTGTGCCTGCAGTTTCTGGAATTTATTTACATTTGCCACATGCTGATCAAAATTTATGAATGCAATGAATTATTTATTTAGCAGGTGCCGCAGCACTGTTTGCATTCCAATTAACACGAGCGGCCGCCGCATTGGCATAAATTCCAATTGGAAAATGTATTTATGTCAGCTGTAAGCCGATTAATGACGCCCTGCAAAACAGCAACAGGAACGGGAATCCAGCGACATCAACTCGAACTGAAACTGAAACTGCTGTCGATACCAAAACTCGTTGACCAATGTCTGTCGCAAGCGGCCTATTAAAATCAATTAAATTCGCAATGCATTGCAAAGTATGCAGTTAAATGTAATGCATTAATGCTTCGTAGCTATAAATTGTACAAGTTTTATGCACTATTTATACATGTGTTTTTGTTAAAATTTATGTCTACTTTTACGCGCATTTAATTCGTAATTATAATTTACCAAATATCATTTTGTTTGGCGTCATTAAAAATGTTGCATTAACTTGGCCGTAAAATAAAACCCTGGCCATTAGCCATTTACCAATTTTGCTGTTGCGTGAGTCGTTAAACTGCACGGAAATTTCACGCAAAATGCTCGACATTTAATTGATTTCGGTTACGGCTTACAACCAAAACAGAACTTGGCCCAAACCACCGGCAAATGCATTAATCCCTTTCGGCGTGTTAAACAAATATCCATTCTACAAAAATGGCAACTGATTAAAATTCAATGCATGCAAATAAATGTTTAATTAAAAAGAATTTTTATTATTTTACATGTATAGTAGATATTTTTGTGTGACATATGCGGAACAAGTTAAAAAATTCATATCATGGCTTACAAGTGTTTTTTGTTGTTGTTTGTCATGCAATGTTGTTTACATGATTGTTCAGATTTTAATTGACTTTGCAAACAAGATAAAATGAAAAAGATAATAATATATGTGTATTTTATAAATATCATCGCCAATACAATAAACATTAATATATAACGTATACGTAGTGTACAACAAAGTAAATATAAATTAAATAACAAAACTTGCAATGAAAGCGGAAGAGAGATAATATTTGCAATCAATTTAGAAATTAACTCAAAAATATTTAAGATTGCAAAAAGGCTTAAAAATGCGGAAGCAATTAAATAAATAAAGTTTAAAATCTGTTTCTTACCTTTACTTCTATGCTATAAAAAACATTTATAGCATAGAAATTTAAAGTATTTTGAAGTGTAAAATGAAGTAAATAGAAATGAATGAAAATTTTAAACATAAAAAACATAAACAAATTATTTGGCAATTAAAAAGTTGTTGAAAATGCATAAGAAACAAAAATATTTAATTTAAATAATAAATAACAACTATGAAATAATTTTAAAAAAATAATTGTTATAATATTAAACTCTTTGCCGCCAATTTGCAGGGTATTAAAACTAATGACCATAAAGTTGAAATAATAATAAATACATTTAACATTAATATTCATGCCTGAAATGGTAAAAAAACGACTCACATTTATGGCATGCCACGCCCCCCTGCCCTAACTGACCTTTTTGGCAAACTGAGCAGCAATAAAAGTTTAAATAGAAGTGCCAACAAACCACAACAGCACTCATCATGGTTCAACGCCGCCAACATGATGATGGAAAGGGAAAGGGGAAAAGGGAAAAGTGTGTGTAGGTGTGTGTAATGGCATGTGGGAGTAGGAGGAAGTGGGAGGTAGGGAGGCTGGTAGGTAGGGAGGTAGTCAGGTGGGGGGGTGGCAAGTGTAGGGACGCGGTTTTGTGGCATGTGGCATGGACAAACATACATACATACATACATATATGAGGGGCATTTCCGGCAAAACCTCAATTGTGGCCCAAAGCGGACAAGCTAACAAGCATTAGCCAAAGATACGTGTGTATTGTATTATGTACCTCAAACATTTATACGCTGTTTAACTTGCTTGCGGGCTATTGACCCCAGATGACCTTTGACCCCATTTAAAGTTAATCAAATAATACGCGTTTTTATCACTAGCTCACTTGAAAATCAAGCATTGATATGAACAATAACAATAATTAATTGGTTATTTGCACAACTTGAAAAACACTTTTCTTTCTTTTTTTTCCATTTACCCACTTTCCAGTCAAAATACTTATCTTTACACCCAAAAAAAATTCTTATTCTTCTTATAAAATAACAATTTTTTTTAATTTTTAAAATTAATAAATATTAAAATTAGCGTTAAATGATTAATTTTAAATCGTATTTATTTTAAAAAATGCACAACATTTAACGAAATTGTGTAAAAATTAATTGTTTTTTATATTAATTAAAAAATCAACGATCTTTTCAGTTTATTTGAATAAATAAAATAAATTAGAATTCTTAATTTAATATTAAAATAGTATATATTAAATCATGAAAATGTTTATAATTTACATATGTTGTGTTTTATATTTAATATAAAATCTACTTAAATTAAATAAATTTTAAGCATACCTGCTAAGTTTTTATTAGAATTACTTATCAATTAGATAATTTTTGGAAATAATTACAATTTATTTAGTAAAAATCAAATTATTTAAAATTTTCACAATCGAAGTAGCCAAAATAATCAGAAAAAAATAAAAAATAATCCAAATACTCAAAAAGATTATTTTTGATAATTTTTTAATTTTTTCCGACCTTTTTTTTAGGTTATTTTTAATTTTTTGTAATCGTAATCATTAAATAATTGGGTAAAACCGAAAATAATCGTAATTTAATCATTAGTCCGACTTCTTAATAAAAATAATCTAATTACTAATGATTATGATTAGTAATCATTATTTAACAGGTATGATTCTAAGTCCATATTAATATTTCAGAGCATTTTCGCTGCGTGTATAATTTCGCTCTTCAGTCTCAGTCTAAAGAGTCGAAGTAATAATACTCAAATAAAACATTTACAGACGCAGACGGCGAAAAACTGCAAATGACACGACACTGCCTGTGTTGTGGTGCGGTGGTGCTGTGCTGCGGTGGTGCAACGTCGCGTCGAGTGAGTCAAGTGGCAAGTGAAGTGGCAACGCAAGAAAGGGAAAGAGAGAGAGAGAAGAGGAGAGGAGAGGCGCCAAGTGCACTTCATTTCGTTTCCCCTCATAAATTCAAACCGAAAAATTCGCTTAACGCCATGAAGGGACGAACGTAGGGTAGGGAAGGGAAGGGAAGGGAAGGGAAGGGAAGGGGAGTCACTGCTTCAAGTGCACTTGGAAACAAGCTGCCTACAGCCTAACAAACACAAACACAAACACACACGGGGTTAGAGTTAACCAGGCTTTTTTTTGTCGAGCAGGTGGCTCAGTGTCTGCTAGGAAATTTAGTTGCCTCAACGCAAACCGCAAACGCGACAAAAGCAGAATGCAATTCGCACTTGAAACTGAAGGCAACACAAACATCAACAGGAACCACAAAAAGAAAGCTTGCTGTGGTCGAGTAAACGACTATAAGATACCCATTACTTAATTAAAATATACATAAAATGGTATCTAAGCATTTTAAACTGGCAATGGTAAGAAAAGGTTAAACAGTGTGAAAGTTATGGCTGTTTTTAGTATCGCTGGAAAAAGAAAAGCATGCTTAAGTCGACAAAATGAATTTTAGATACCCATTACTTTATTAAAATGCACAAAAAATTGTATCTTAGCATTTTAAACTGGCAATGGTGAAGATAGGTTAAGTATTGCGATAGTTATGACTGTTTTTAGGTTTCTGGAAAACTAAAAACAGCCATAACTAACGTAATACTTCAGCGATGTTTTTGCGATTTGGTGGAATGACTGATAATTATAAAAGCAAGTGCTTACTGTCAAAAAGAGTTTTCTATCTTAAAAACTGTGCGTGTTGTGGAGTCCTTTCAATTTATCATACCTATTTCGACTCTACTGTAAGTGCTGATCAAGAATATAGTTACTTCAAAGTGCCTGTTGCACACATTGCAACCAAAACAATATACCCTTTCACTCTGCGAGCAACAGGGCATAAAAGGTAGACGCTTTGTGGTTAAAACACAAAAAGTTTTCCATTCGCGACGAGTTCTTTCTCTCGTGTTGCGCTTTTTCTTCAATTTTCAGCGGAAAATGAAAATTTAAATTTTTAAGCAACGACGCGTCGTCGTCGTCGTTGTCGTTGCAGTCTACCGAAAAGTTGTTCAACAGTTTTCTTTCGCCAATTTTTACTTTTCAATTTTTTATTTTTTTTGTTTGTTTTTTTTTTTTACTTTTTTGTGTTGCAGCTGGGAAATTTCACACATTTCCCACAGCGCATTTTGCAGCGTTTGCCGTGTGTTTTTGCAAATGCTCCATTTGGCTTTTCCTTTTGCCACGAACGAACTTTGCTGCCATTTTGCAATTTTGTCAACGTGCGAAACAGCGGCAAAAGCAGAAGAAGAAAAGTTGAGGCGCGTATTTTTTTGTGGCCCAAACGCTGATGAATGACTGAGCGGTGATGGTTACTAATACAAGTGTGTGTGTGAGAGAGGGAGAGAGAGAGAGTGTAAGAGAGAGAGGTAGAATGTGCTGCTTTTTTGTTGATGTGCTGCTAAAGTAGCCTGGCAATCATCAGGCCAGGCCAAAGAATGCACATCCGACACGCCGTTTCCTGCAACAGCCACGCCTCTGGACTGACAGCCCGTCCGCCTGCCGTTCCTCTCCTGCTGCTGCCTACTTTCCTGCTGCTGGTTGCATGCAACAAATGCCTCAAGTGCATAACGGCTGCCAGGCATGTTGCCACTGCGAGTCGGCCTGGCATAAATCACTGCATTTGCATGTTGCAGCTACTCTCGCTCTTTCTCCCTTTCACCCTCCCTTTTATCCCCCTTTTTCCCTTTGGTTTTCCCTTTTCACTTGCGGCTAATCTTTGGGCTATGCCCGTTGTCCTTCTGCCTGCCTGGCAAAGTGCAGCTTGCTACGCTTTTGTTTGCTTTGCATGCACTCCTCTGTTTATTCCTGCTTTCTCCCCTCTTCTCCCCTTTTCTACGCCTTAGCTCAATTAATAAAAACATGTAAGGGCGCTAAAGTCGAGCTGCTAGACTTTAAGTAGCCCAGTATCCATCAGATACAAAAATAAGATAATGGAAAAAACAAATAACGGAAACGATTTTTTTTTAATGTATTTTAAAAATTTCTTAGACACAAATAATTATTTTAGCTTCATAATTTGTACTTCATATTTAGTAATTGTTTCAAAATTTTGAAAAAACAACGCGACTCTATATTCAAACGCAGCTTTTTATCATGTTATTAAAAATATGTTTGAAATGTCAAAATAAAACTCGTTTTTTTTTTATTTTATCCATTACTGTACAAAAAATACATTATTAAGCGCAATTTGACACCATAAAAGTTTTAAAAAATATACAGGGGTGCCACAAAAATCGATTTCGCTTGAATTTCACTTGAATTTCATACAAATTTAAGTGAAATTTCATAAAAATTTAACTGAAATTCAAGCGAAAGCGTTTTGTGTGGCACCCTTGATAAATAAAATTTCAACAAGCAACAAATTTTTTAATTTTATATTTTAATATTTAATATAACAAATAAACTTGAATTTATAATTAAATAGACTTCACCTAAATATGTTTTTCCAACTCTTAAGGACTCAGATATCTAGTTGATCATAAAGACAACAAATATTTCAATCTCATCAGCCTTTTCTATCTTCAAGTACTGGGCTAAAAAGCATTCCTTTCAACGGAGCAACAGCAGAGGCAAGTGAAAGGAGAGAGAGGGGAAAAGCTACTGTTTCCTTTGGCAATTAATTTGTTCTCGTTCAAAGGCATTTTTAATTACATTTCCACACGAAATGCAGCAATTTTGTTTGTGCGCTGTGTTGATTTTCACACCTATATAAATATGCAAAGTTTTTCAGCTGCTTTCCATGCATTTTCCTGCATATTTGCCCAAATTGGGGTCAGAGTCTCTAACAGACAACGAGATAGGGAAATCAATGCAGACACTGTTTATGCCCATTTAGATAATATTTATTGCAACTGCCCCTGGCTTATTGTCCCCTCTTAGACTCTACCTCAAATTTCCGCATATGTACGCCAAATTCAAAACCGTGAAAATTCCTTTAACCGAAAAAACCGTGTCGCTTTGTTCCGCAGGCTTTTGCTTTCGGCATCAGCTGAAGCGCTACTGTCCTCAAATTCAACTTCACTTTCGCTGTTTACTTTCGCACTCGAAATTCAACTCGAATTTTCACGAAATAAAAATCTGCTTCGGCTTTCGAAGCATCAACAAAAAAAAGAGAGTTGATACTTTTAAACAGAGAAGAGTTTTCCGCGTCGGCGCAGTGAAAAACTTCGAAATATTCTAAAAAGAGCTTCAAGTCCAATTGGACACAGATTTTATAAGAGTTGCAACACTTCAAATTCTATTCGAGTTCTTAACTAGACAAGGATTTATAGCTAAATTAGTGCGAATGATGCGTTTGCTCGACTAAGAGATACTCAGCACTTGCATAAATAGATAAATTTTTATTTGAAATGAAAAAAAACTCCAAAAATAGTAAAAACAAATAATAGCAGTTTTTTAAATTTTTGGCATTTTTTACATTTTTGAACTTTTTACACTTTTTACATTAACATTTAATTTAAAATGTTTGTTTTTGTGACCTTTCTATATTGTAGAAGTAAGTTTAAGTTAACTTGAGGTCTAGTTATGTCTTTAAGACACCAACAAACAACAACACACAAAACACTTGCAGAACGCAAGGAACATTTAATATGAAAAACTTTTTAAATAGCACTACTTTTTTCACTTTAAAAAGACATGTAAAAATGTAAAGAATTACAAACTGTAATTTGTAACTGACCTAGCATAAGCCTACATACATATATTTCAACTCTTAATTTAACTGATGAATTGCCATCAATCTTGCACATTTTCCAAAAAAAATGTATTGAAATAAAAGAGGGAATATTTTATATGAAAGCAATATGCAGTTGGCAATCAGAATGAAAAAGCTATTGAAAGCAGGCTGTAAATTGTAAATTTCGCCCAAAAATTTATGCAATTAAAAGAGCACGCAACAAAAACATACAACAAGCGCAAAGACACAAAAAACAGAGAAGATATGGGATATCAGTAGAAAAAAATAGGTAAGTAAATATGCAAATTCTGAAACAGAGATTCATTGGATTTTAATTAAGAGAAAAGGCAAAAGAAACAAAAGTACAGCACAAAATACGAGAGATGTAGAGAAACACATGTTTTCTATGTCCAACTAAAAGTTGCCTTTGATTTTGTGATTTTTCTTTGAGAGTTTATTGAATTTAGCTTTGGTTTTGTACACAGCAAAATAAGCTTTGAGCTCTGTGATAAAATCAAACCAAAACTTTAAATTTTAATAGATTTTTTTGTAGTCTAAAATAAGGAATTAAATCCCGGGCACATATTTACTTAAAAAATATATGATTAAATCTGAAATTTTTAACATGAAAATTTGACTGATTTTTTCGATATTGATTTCAAAGTTATATTCCAAATAAATAATTTAAAAAAAACGTAAAAAAGATGACATTTAAAATTCAATTTTATATTTATTTTTTAAATTAAACAATTCCATCCAGAACACATATTTACTTCAAAAATATATGGTTAAATCTGAAATTTGAAACTTGAAAATTTTAATGATTTTTCTGGTCTTCATTTCTAAATTATATTTCAAATGAAACCTTAAAATCATGATCTTCAAATTCAACTTTAAAATTTTTTTTATTTAATTTAACAATTATATCCCGAAAAAACACGCTTTTAACTAAAATATTTAACTTTAACTTTAGATTTGTTTTTTCTAGTTTTTTTGTACACTTTCCGAGTGTAATTTCTTTATGCCAGCAACGTATACAGCTTGATTTGTGGCGCTTTGTCTTAGACAAGATGCCACACAGTGAGGCAAGTTGAGTTGAGTTGAGTAAAGGTTGCCCCCACATGAATCAAGCGCTCACGTAAGCCGTGTGAAACACACACCTAATCCGGGGGAAAGAAGAGAAGAGCGAGGAGGAGGAGAAGGAGAAAGGACTACAAGGACTGCTAGTTCAATTCTCGTCAGCGACACACGCGTCAGGACGAGGTCAATTTCATGCAGCACACCGAACAGAACAACAACAACTAGAACAAGGCAAACTATGGGTGGCAACTCTGGCTGCTAGTTGCATGTAGGACACGTACACCTTTTGCTCAACTCAGACTCGCCTCGACTTTTCTTTTGATGCAGCACGACAGGTTCTCAGCTGTAACTAAACGTCCGTTCCAGCTTTCAAGCGTCTCCTTTTCCTCCCTTCTCTCTCTCTCTCTTTTTATCTCGCTTCTCTCTCATATCAAGCATGTCGAGAGACAGACGATGTTAGACAGTCACGTCCGACCGACCATAATTGATAGTTCAATCTGTTGCAGATCAAACGCTTGACAGCGGCCAACAGATCAAGCTGAAAAATTGCCCCCATCGAGCAATTGGTAATGTTAGATGGCCATTTAAGCCATCAAGTCTATAGAAACGCCTAAGCCACAGTCCTCAAGGATCGTAGATATATCGTTTAAATTGTTTAAAGTAAACATAGACTTTTAATTGAACCTATTTAAGTTACTCAACTCGTCAAAAATGTAAAATTTTTAGAAATTTCTGAGATTGATCTAAAGTTCAATATAACATCATCTTTAAATTGAATTTTCAGCAAAATATTAAATATATTTTCCTCAAAATATTAAAAAATGTTTACAACTAAATGAATCGTAAAAATATAATGAAATGTTTTCACTTCTGCAATATAAGCAAATTTATCTATCTGTTAAACTATTGACCTAATAATTTGTATTAATATCAATAAAAGTGCAACTTTTAAAACAATATTCCTAACACTTTAAATGTTTCTCAATATTAAGTAATTCGAGTATATTAGCAAATTGTTTCTTAAGAGCTATTCTACATTTGTCCATTATTTAAACTACTCGTATTTACTTTCAATTTGAACCAAACTAAACTCTATTACAAGTTTAAATTGAATTTCTTTAATATTTTGTTGTTTTTGCCGCAATTGAAGCTGGAAAATGCAATTGCCACTTTGGACTGTACGAGAGAAAAACACCTGAGAAAACTATTTATTTATGAATTTCGTTTTTATTTGCCTTTCTTATAGAAATTCCATATTTATTTTAATGTCTTCGCGTAGTTTGAGCACATTTACAGTGGGTGTTGAGTGCTTCGACAAATGGCAACTTTTTCGTTCAGTAAATAGATTTATGCTCAGTTATTCAGTTATTTTTTCGTTTCAAGTGCTATTGCATTTTTTACTTCTCTCACCATCATTTTGTTTTCTCAAATATAATAACCAAAGTCTTTTATTGGCTACTGGGCTTTGTGCCAATTTTGTTTACTGCTCATGTTTTGTCGCTTTATTTTAATGGCCGGTGCGTTGGAGTTCTGGCTTCATTTATGTTTATGCTAGCATTTTTTTCTTTTTTTATTTCTGTAATTTAAGCGTCGAGTGGTGCACATAAATTCTCACCGAGCTGTTGAGAGGTCACGTTGTCTCATTAAAACAACAACAGCAATAAATTAAATAACAACCGCATTAAAAGTCACACACATGTCAAACACAATCGTCTTTACCTTTGAGTTTCATGTAAAAAAAGTCAGTAAAAGCATATTTAAAAAATCTTTAAGTTGAGTTTCTTCACTCTGAAAAATATTTATATTATTGAATAAATTCTTCTGAAATATTTAGAATTTTTAAGTACGACTCTAATAATATCAAATATTGTAGATATATTTTTAAAATTAATTTATTTGAAATGATTAATTATTTTATCATTATAATTTATCCATTCATAAAACTATTACTACAAAATATTCAAAATATTTAAAATCCCAAACTTTTTAATGATAAATTTAGGAAAATGATTCTGAGCTCATCCATAAATTTTTAAAATAAAATAATAATGAACAAAAATACTTTAAAATGTTTGCATATTAATTTTTGCATTAATATATTTAGACTTGATACATTTTATGTGTCAAATCACAATCTAATATGATAATTTTGAAGGAAACACGCACTTTGCTATTTTTAATAGATAATAACAGACAACGCGTGCAAATACGTATTATTTACCTACAATTAGCTCATATTAGCCTTCATTCTTGGAAATTGTTCTACATTTCGACTCATATATTGTAGAAGAGTCTAGATAAGAAGTTAACTGGGGGAACATCATTCATATAATAATTAATAGATACTCGCATATAATAATAATAATAGCCATTATATCTTATCAATTCAATTGTCAATTTTCAAGCTAATCGCAACTTCTTATAGCTACTGTCGTTGAGGAAATGACTTTAGTCTCGACTAGATCGTCAAACGGTGCTCATAATTAATAATTGATAAAGTGCAAAAATAGTTAAAATATTTTATTGAACATTCTAAGAAACTATAAGAAAATCTCATTATGAATGGTAAATTTGTAAAGGCATTTCCTTAATAACATTAAATAATATTCAGAAGTGAACAAAAAACAAGTATTAAATAAAAAAAAAAATATAAAATGGAGTGATAAATACGTTTTTCATATAAAAAAATAGATTTCCGTATTTGCAATACTAAGAGAATGAAAAGAAAATTGATAGAAAATAAAAGAAAACCCATAACGAAAGATTAATGTGTAATATACAAATTATAATATAATGATTAGTCGGAAAATATAATAACAAAATATGAGAATTGCAAATTAATCATCAAAATATTTATAAAATTAAATTGTTTTTTTATCGTAGCTCTTTTGTTAATAGAATGTATGTTGTTTGATTAGTTTAAAAGAAAAATCTGTAAATGGTTACCATTAAAATATATATATAAATAATTTTAAATATGTTAATTTTTATTAAAATAACTAAGTTATTTTTTTGATTGGAAATAGTCCGAAAATATAAATAAAAGTTCATTAGAAATATTTTATTGAACATTTTAAAAAACTTTAAGAAAATCTCATTATGAATGTTAAATTTGAAAAAAACATTTCTTTAATAACCATAAATTATATGTATTTAGAAGAGTGCAAAATACAAATTTTAAATAAAAATAAATATGAAATGAAGTGATTACATTTTTCTTTTAAACTAATAGATTTCCGTATGAGAATAAAAAGAAAGATTGAAAAAAATTATAAGAAAAATCATGACGAGTGATAAATGTGTAATATTAAAATTAAATTATGATGATTAGACCGAAAATATAATAAAAAATAATATCACAAAAACAGAATAGCAAATTAATCATTAATATTTAAAAAAATAATTTGATTTCTTATCACACCTCTTTTAATAATAAAATGTATGTGTTTTGATTAGTTTTTAAATAAAAAAGCTGTGAATGGTAACAATTAAAATATAAATTCAAAATTTTAAATATGTTAAAAATTAGCTGAAATAACTAAGTTATTTTCTTGATTGGAAATGATCCGAAAAAATGATAAAAAGATTTATAGAAATTTTAAAATTACTATCATAATTATTTTCATTAATTCTATTCCTATCACACATCATCAAAATATAATTAAAGTGTTGTTTGATTGTATTTCAAGGCAATGGCTGTGATTGGCTGCCACTGTTGTTGTTGTTGGCAGCAGTTGCTGTGGCGTTGCAAAGTGAATTGCGGCACGCCACGTGCGACAACGAGGAGCGTTTTGAGAACCAGATGATGTGTGCGGGCAAAGCATTTGGTTGTCTGGTGCCGTATCCGGATAATTGCAGTTTGTTCCTGGTCTGCGATTGCGTCTATCCCACGGTCAAACTCTGCCCCGGCAAATTGTGGTGGGACAATGAGACACAAAACTGCAATTATGCACAGAATACAAAGTGCATTTATTACACCTTTACAACAGCCGAACCAACTACAACTCCAACTACAAATAGACCGGCAAATAATACAACTCTGACAACTTTGGGTTGGAGCACCACCGAGGTGAATTGGCCCACTTCCAGCTGGGATCCACCGCCAGCACCACCGGGCATAGATGAAACGTACTGTAGAAATTTTAAAGACGGTTCGGTGCATCGTTATCCCTACGATTGTAATGCGTACATCAATTGTACTCACGGTTGGCCTGTCCTGAATTATTGTGCTGCCGATAAGGTTTTTAATCAGGATTTGCTCATTTGTGACACACCAGAAACCGCACACTGTGAGCCACTTCCATTGCCGAGCACAACAACCACCGAGGTAACTACAATTATAACAACTACAACCACAAATGAACCAACTACAACCACACCTGATGATGGTCAATGTGGTGTGCCGCCTGTTGGCGTTGATGATGATTTCTGTTGGTCTCTGGGCAATGGATTCTACGTTTATCCCTACGACTGCAGTGCCTATCTCAGCTGTCGCAATGGCTGCACTAACTTGGCCTATTGCATACCCGACAAGCTCTTCAATCCCCTGCTCCACATCTGCGACACTCCCAATTCGGTCCAGTGCACACCTGAACCTTATCCAACAACCACAATTGAAACAACGCAAGGATCCACGGTGGACACGAGCACCACTGTCATTCCCAGCACCACTGTGGCTACAACAACAACAACTGAAATCACAACAACAACTGCACCAACAACACTGCCACCCGATGTGAACGAAAATGCCTGCAGGAATTATCCCGATTATACAAGATTTCCCTATGCGGGCAACTGTTCCCAGTATTTGCTTTGTCAGAATCAAGAGGTAAAAATCTATAAGAAATGAATACATTAATACATATATTTTTGACTAAAATAGCAATATCAATTATTTTTGTTCGATATTAGCTTTTTTAATCTTTTTTTTTTAATTTTTAAGTTTTTTTTTAAGTCGTAAAACCTTTTTTGAATAAATTAATCTCTAACACAATTTATTCGAAGCGGAAACGCGACTATTTTAACGTCATACCTAAATGTAGATATGATCAATAATATTGATATTCTGTTGGGTCAAAAATATCCAGTAAAAAATTAATTTTGTTAAAAACAAAATGATATTGACCTTAATGTTTTTATCGTCAAAAATATAAAGTAAAATTAGTTTTTTTTTATGTCAAAATATGATTATATTATTTAAATTTATCCTTGTAAAATTTTTAGTGAAAATAATTTTTTTCAGTTCAAAACTTTATCGTCATTGAGATTTTGAAAAAAAATATTCAATAAAATATATTATTTATTTTTTTGTCAGAAATATCAACAAATATTTAATATTTTATTTAAAAAAGATATTAAATAAAATATAAACATAACTCATTTTTTTTGTCAAAAATTGCAAGGTTATAATTTATTTTATAAAAAAAATTATTTATTAAATTTTAAATATTTATTGAACTACTAATTTCATTTTTTTTCAATTACTAAATAATAAACAAAATAGTATATTTTTGTTGTAAAATAAATGTAAATGACAAATTAAATTAAAGAATTCCGGAAAAATTTTATTTTTCCAATTTCAAAATATTATTTTATTTGATATTTTTGACAAAAAAAAAATGTATATATTTTTTAAATCTAAATTAATATTTAAAATATCTACACCTCTAGGTAATTCTTGGACAATGCACCAATGGACTGCTCTACAATCCCGATCTTGGCATCTGTGACGAGGCCAACGATGTGTATTGCTATGGCGATCGCACCACCAGCAGCACTAGCACCACCAGCACCACAGCAGCGCCGACAACGGTAACGATTCCAACCACAACGACACCTGGAGCAGCTGAGCTATGTGCAGATCAGGAGGTTGGCGCCTCTTTTCCCTATGTGCAGGATTGCAGCAAGTATATACTGTGCCTCGGAGGTGGTACATACTATATAGCACCCTGTGCCGGAGGTTATTACGATCCCAAGACTGAAGCCTGTGGTCCCAATGTCTCACCAACAGCCTGTAAGGAAAAAGACACAACAACAACGACAACAACCGTTGCAACCACAACAACAACTGAAGTTGTTACTCCTCCCCCAACAACAACGACGACTTTAAAACCAGAGCAACCTGCGGGAATTTGTGGTGACAAGGATGAGGGAGAAATGATTGCCTATCCCAGGGATTGCAGTAAATATATTGTCTGTGTCTCCCCGATTCCCGTTGCCTTCTATTGCCTTGAGGGTTTCTATTTCAATGCGAAGCGACAGCAATGTGTGAACTGGCAGGAAAGTGATTGCGATCAGGAAATGAGCACAACACCTGGTTACACTTCAGCTCCCTTAGAGCCGACGATTTGTACGAACAGCAGTCGAGATACCTTCCCGTATCCGGAGAATTGTCAGTGGTTTATACGCTGTGTGGATGATTACATCTACATGATGGATGTGTGCAACTGTGGCGAGTTCTACGATCCCGTACAGGGTGTCTGTGGTGCGGATGTGCCGCACGATGCCTGTCGCTGGGACTACACGTCAACCACCACACCTGAACCCACCACACCAGAACCCACCACAGCAGTCACACGACCACCAGCCCAGAAGGGTCCTTGTGACGATGTCGCGAATGGAGACTTGGTTCCCTATCCCAACGATTGCTCCAAGTACATCAGATGCGATCGACCCATTGCCTCGGCCTTTGACTGCAAGGACGGCGAAGAGTTTAGTCCGGAATTGCGTAAATGCATGAATGCCTCACTGGCCAACTGTAATCCTGGTCCAACAGGACCTTCAACGGGCACCACGCCCATTTCGACAACAACAAAT
The DNA here is from genome assembly GCA_037043405.1 of Drosophila subquinaria. Classification (NCBI taxonomy): domain Eukaryota; kingdom Metazoa; phylum Arthropoda; class Insecta; order Diptera; family Drosophilidae; genus Drosophila; species Drosophila subquinaria. The sequence continues at coordinate 150,576 of JBAMBL010000952.1, forward strand.
CCAGATGCTACGAAATCTACTCCTTCTACAACTGAGGAGAATTATACTACAGAAACAACTCCTTCTACAACTCAGGAAATTTCCACTACAGAAACAACTCCTTCCACAACTCAAGATATTTCCACTACGGAGTCAACTCCTTCCACAACTGTAGATATTTCCACTACAGAATCTACTCCTTCCACAACTCAGGAAATTTCCACAACCCAAACAATTTCTACAACAGAAACTTCCACCACTGAAATCACCTCGACGACAGCGCCATCTAGCGGCATTTGTGGAGGCAAAGTTGAAGGAACTCTCGTACCATATCCCAATAATTGCGGCAAATATATAGTTTGTAAAGAGCCCATACCCATTGGCTATGATTGTCCCGAGGGCTTGGAGTTCAGTCCAACGGAGTTGAAGTGCATGGATCCAGATAAGGCCAATTGCAATGGGGGAACAACACCGGGATCAACTACAGCGATTCCCCCGTATTCAACGGAAACAACAGCCGAGTCTACAACAGAAGAACCTTCTACTTCTACACCGACAATAACCGATTCTACAACTACAATAATCGATACTACGACTCCTTTAACAACAGTAACCGATTCAACTTCAACAATAACCGATTCAACTCCAACAATAACTGATTCAACAACGGTTTCTACAACAGAAGAACCTTGTACTTCAACACCTACAGTAACCGATTCTACAACTACCGATTCTACAACTACAATAATCGATACTACAACTCCTTTAACAACAGTAACAGATTCTACTTCAACAATAACCGATTCAACAACAGTTTCTACAACAGAAGAGCCTTCAACTTACACACCCACAATAACCGATTCCACAACAACCGATTCTACAACAACCACAACAACGATACATCCCGATACACCCAATATTTGTTGTGGTGTTCCTCTTGGCACGATTCTTCCTTATCCCACCGATTGCAACAGATATGTCGTCTGTGACTATCCCATACCATATTCTGTTGTCTGTCCAGAAGGCACAGCCTTCGATCCACTTGATTTAATGTGCACAGCCGAGGGTGTAGAATATTGTATCTAAATAGTTTATCTGAAAACGAACCAAACTCAGCGAGTTCCTTAAAAACTTTAATCTTGACTAATTTCAAAAAGATTTTATGTATTTTGACTTGAAGAAATATATAAGCAATGATTATAAATGGTGTCTTATTTATTTGCAAAATCTTATTAGAGAATCGACTTTCAAAAATATTCCATTTATGTATATTTCAAAATAAATAAAATTAAATCAATTAAATTTTTTATTTTATTTTCATTGTTAATCTTAACTTAATTTAGATTTTTCAGGAAACTCAGGAATTTTTAAAAACATATAATTCTTTACAAATCTTCACCTATTTCAAAAAGATTTCACTTATATTATCTTCAGCCAATTTAAAACAAAAGCAAATTAAAAGTCCTCCCTTCACTTGCAAAATCAATCGACTAAATGCACTAAATGCAAATCCCTTTAAGGGAGGCACTCGTAAGGCCTCGGAGTAGCTCAAACAGGTATCAATTACAAGTAAACCCTTTTAAGAAAGCAACAGCACAAAGTACCCGTCGAAAGATAATTTACCACTTAACATTCAAGCCATTTGGCCACAAACGGTTTGTCATTTAGAGGGGGACAAAAAGAAAAGAGGCTCGCGACAAAGCAGCAAGAAAAAAGGGAAAGGAAAGGAAAGAAAAGGAAGCCCCACAGCAAGGACTCAATATTAGCAACAGGCTGACAAACAGAACAGAACAGAACAGCAGAGCAAATTGAAGTCGTACTTGGGATAATATCGCTTACAAGTTACAGCAATTTATCGTTGTTTGATTTTGCTGGAGTCTCCTCTGCCCCCTAAACCTAATCAGATTTCGGGTTGGCACAATTGGCTAAGGAATTATGTTAGAAACTGTTGTTCAGTGTGTCTAGAAAAAGCCGAAAATGTTGTGTCGAACAAGTCGAAAGTAATGTGACAACAACAAGGATGCGAAATAAACACATTCGGAGCAAATTGTTTGGCAATAATGTTAACTTAATGCGTTCCATTTGTCGCAATTCAAACGATAGACACGCACTGCGATTCGTAAGAGATTTTGAAAGACCCTGGAGAGAAGTGAATATCCTTAAGTGTTTATTTCAAGTGTCTATCTAGACATACAGAGAAAAAAAGCAAGAAAAAAAATGATTATTTCATATAACATTTAAATCTAAAACGTATTAAAATTAAAATGAAATGCGATATTTAGTTTAAAAAATTCTTACTTATTTTCTTATTATAAAAACATTTTTAACACAAAGCATTTTATAATCGACATTCAAGTTTTCAATAAATTCTTCAAATTTGATTTTAAATATGAAATATTAAATATGAATATCATCTAAAAAACACTTCAAACCAATTGGAAATATGTTGAAACTTTAAATTAAAAATAATATTCATTAAAATGAACTAGACTTTTATTCAAATAATAATATAAGCTCAAATACTAAAAATTTATAAATCTTTTATTTAAAATATAAATAGTTAAGTTTTTATCTGGCTTAAGTAATAACTCACTCTCGTTCTTTCTCTCTCTCTCTCTCTGTCTCTTTTCTCTGTTTCTCTTTCTATGTTGACATCGATAAATCTCTAGGCCAATTTCGAGAGCAACTTCAAACTTGGCCGGGCTAAAAACAATTTGGTTGCACATTTATATTGCTTTCGTTGACACACGGCCAAGTCGAGTTGAAAGTGCTGCCAAAAACTGTTGCCCGCCTTTTTCTGGGCCTTGAGCCAAACTCATAAATGTCACACTTGGCGTATGCTTAATCACAACATTGCGCATACGACATGTGCAAAAGGGGAGGAGAGAAAAGTTTTCTAAACCATTTAAAATTAAGCTAAACTCAAATGTTGTTATGCATTTCGCATTTGCGACAGCTGAGAACAGTATTTTGTCAGGTTGACAGTTGTGGAAAATTCCCCAATTTCCTTTTAGACCATATGCACAGCAGTTGTAACTAGCAATTAGCACATCTCTCGACATTTTCCATCCATATTTTTCACATTTTAACCCTCTGGCTGTGTTTTTTGTTTTTGGTCGCTGAGTTTATGAAACTTTTGCCAGCAAATATTAATGTGCAATTCCATCCATTTATGTAAAATGTACTCGGTATTTTATGCCACCCGCGAGAATTTGCCATGTTTTCGCAACAGATAGACTGAAAAGTTGAGTTCAGTTCAGTTTAGTAGAGTTCAGTTTAGTTCCCTTTCTGGACATAAAATACTGTATATGTATATTAAATGGTAGTTGGCAAATAAAAATGCATTGCTACAAAACTGCAAAACTCGTAACTCGTAACAATATTTGCATTTAAGCAAATTCCATAAAAGCCGTTACTCCATTGCACTATGGGGCGAAATCCGAAAAATCGACTATTTAGTCATTTTATCTAGGTATTAATTTACTACTTTTTTGGAATCTTAAGAAAACATCAAACTGTAAAGTTCTGTACCAAAAATGTTAAATAACAGAAAAATGTTAACCCTGACAGCTGTTAAAGCCAGCTGTTGCTTTCGAAAAGCCCGTGCGCTAGCATTGCAACATTTTGGCAGCCTATTTTCAAATTGGTATTGCACAAAGGCTAATAATTTTTTTTAAAAAAATTTAAAATGGATACCAATTATACGGGTTTGTACTATGTGTTGGTTGTACTAGTATTCTGTATTTGTGCGTGTTCTGTTTATATTTTGTTATATTAGATAATGCTTTGAAAGATAATTTCTTGGAAAGAAATATCAACTTTGCGAAGGAATTTAGCAATGATGCTTAACGAGGCTTAATGTACGTCTAACTGTATGTCGTAGATCCATTCATTGTTATTCAAAGGAAATATGTCTCAATGTGAACAATTTGCGACAATCGCCGCAAATTAATTTTTTAGGACGTAACCTCACAATTTTTCAATGCTGATTTGCTCGCTTGTCTTATGAGATATTTGACCAGTTTTTGAGGTATTTATTATTAACTCGAAAACTACTTCGGATATTTTGATGCGGGTTTTTTTCTAGTGTTATGTATACCCCTAGAAATTTAAGAAAAAAAAAAGGAGTGTCAAAATCCCCGCGCCAAATTTTTTTTTTTTAATTTTATGCTCACAACCATATATTAGAGCACACAACTTTTTTTGTCTAACAAGTACTTTTTCTCTTTATTGCTAATAATAAACAAACTCAAAGCTTGTTATTTGAAACAAAAATTATGAGCTTACTTGCTACCCATACCAAAAAAAAAAATAAAAAAAATTCAGGGCGGGGGTGGTGACACGCCCACTTTTCCTAAAATATTTCTCAAGGTGTACATAACATAAATAAAAAAACCGCATTCAAAATTTTAGCTTGTTTTAGAAGTTATTAATAAATATTCGATATTTCGGATTTCGCCCCATAGTGCATTGCCATAAACAAACAAACCTAAGCCCGAACAAATGGTTTTATGAATTTATGAAAATTAAATCAAATGGAGGAGTTGAAAACTTTTTGAACTCTGAACACGATTCATTCACTGTCTGTTTGTTGGAGTGAAGGATTATGTGTCCAGAAAAATGTTTATCGATCGATTTGATTGACAAATGTATTTATTACTTGATTACTCCAACTAGTTGCACCAGTTTTTATATAATTTAACGGCAAAGTGAATGGGAATTTGTGAAATTTAGTTAGTTTTTGGGATATTTTAACATTTAATAGCTATTTTGATTTCTGCTGTCCTTTTCTGGGGTGCACCCCAGATTTTCTATAAGCATTTCAGACACTTTAAAGTATACCTGTTAAATTTCGATTAGAATTACTAATCAATTAGATTATTTTTGGAAATAATCGTAGTTGAAATAATAATTCACTGTTGAAAAACCAGAAAAATCTAAAATTATTACAATTATTCAAAAATAATCAGAAAAAATAATAAATAATCAAAAATAATCTTTCTGATTATTTTGGAATATTTCGGATCTTTTCGGATTATTTTGTTTACTTTGATTGTGAAAATTTAAAATAATTAGATTTTTATTAAATAGTCATAAATAATCTTAAATAATCAAAAATAATCAGAAATAATCAGAAAAAATAAAAAATAATCCGAAATAGTCAAAAGATTATTTTTTATTTATTTTTGATTTTTTTTGTTTTTTTTTGTTAATAATTGTAATAATTTTAGATTTTTTTCTGATTTTTTGTAATCGTAATCATTAAACAATTGGGCTAAACCGAAAATAATCGTTAATTTAATCATTAGTTCGACTTTCAAACAAAATTAATCTAATTACCAATGATTATGACTACTAATCATTTAACAGGTATGCTTTAAAGTTGTTGCCCAACACGAAAAACATAAGACAAACAAATAGTTTTGATAGACAAGTTTATTTATTATTCATTTACTCTAACTAGTTACAAATTTGGATAAGAAGCGAATTGAATTTAGTTAGTTTCTCTTGGTTTTCAGTTTTCCTTGGAGTTAGTGTCGTCAGCTTCGTGATAATTAGCAGATGGATAATCATCGCCCACAGAAGCCTCATCGGCATCCAAGTATTCCTCGCCCTCGGGAGCACCACGCCAGTATCCCCAGCCATTGTTCCAGCCATTGTTCCAGCCATTATTCCAGCCATTGTTGTGATGATGATGATGACCATGATCATGTCCATGATGATCTTGTCCATTCGAACCGATCTGAGCATTGGCAATTGAACTGGACACACCCGAAACAATGGACGAACTGTTGCCAACTGTCAGCGTGTTATTCCTGTTCTGTGCCGCCAGCTGCTTCGACAACTGGGCCAGAGCTGCCGTCAGAGCGCCAATGTTGACTGGATAATAGCCAGATCCGCCGAATTGAGGAGCTGCCAGAGAGTAGGCAAAGATGCTGCCCAAGAGCAGAGTAACAACTGAAACAATATGCATGGCTGGTTAACTTTGGCTACAAGTCGCAACTCGAACTGTACTTTCTGAATGAAGATCAGACGCTTTTATAGCTGACAACTCAAAAAAAAGCTAAATGCTGTTACAACAAGTGTACAAAAACAGGCCAAAAGAATCTTAACATCGCTTCAATTCGAAATTAAACAAACACATCAAGGCAACAGCTGCTGTAAAGCAAACAAACTGCAATGTAAAATGTTTGTTTGACTTTCGATTTCATCAAACACCTAAACAACTTTACAATACAACTTTTAAAGTTTATTTAACATGTTTTTGGGTAAACATATATTAATTGGGGCATGGCTGCTTAACCCGTAAATAATTCACTACATCTATTGTTAGTTAAATGTAAGAAGTCAATTGTTTTTGTGTATTTTATTTAGAATGGAAAACATCAGCATTGTTAAAAACTTTTAATATTTTTAAAAAAATATGTAAGTATAAGTAAAGTGAATTTTAATTGATGCTCATTATTTTAGTTAGTGAGTAGTATCATAATTTATCGGAGTCAGCTTGAAACTATAATTAAATAATAAAAAATAGTTGATTAAATTAAAATTTAATTTAATTGAAATAAATTTATTTTTATCTTACATAAAAGGAATTCTTTAAAAATTAATGAAATAGTAACTATTAGTTAATTGAATTAAATTATAATTCAATAAATTATTTTTGATTTAAATAAATACGAAAAGACTCTGTTAAACATTTCGTTGTTTTGTCAAAAATATATGTTCAAAACAGACTATTAATAATTTACAAGCTGACTCTTATAAATTATGATACTACTCACTAATTAAAATATGAAAAACAATTTAAATTAACTAAACTTATTTATCCTTTTTCTCTAAAATACCAATGATTATTTACAATGTTGATGTTTTCCATTCCAAATAAAATAACCTATTGTTTAATATTCTATAATTTTTTATTACTATTGCAATTTTATTTTTTATATTATTTTGTGTTTCGTGTTTTTTTTTAATTTTTATATTTAATTGTTTATTTTTTTCAGAGAGAGTATAATAATTCAATTTAATTTATTATTATCCTACATTCTAAATTCTTTAAAAATTAATGTAATGGTAACCATTATTATTTATTAACCTATTGTTTAATCTTCAAGTTATTAATTAACTTATCCAATTTGAATACTTGTATTCTATATTTTCCTATTACTACTGCAATTTTTATATTTATTTTCTTATTTTTTTTTAGAGAGAGTTTAATAAAGAACGAGAAGAATGTAAAGCCAATTAAAAAGTTGCTACATTCTGTTAACTGTTGATTGTAAATTGGAAGTGTATGTAGCTCATCAGGCCAAAAACATTCGCTAAGCGAGCACAAATCCATCTACTTAACATTCCCGCCAAAGAACATAAACGAGAGCGATTACAACTTGTAATACACACGATTTTGTCATATAAAAATAAAAGGGAGCTCACAAATTTAACGCTTAGGTTTTTACGAGTGCAAAAGGAAAGCGAACGAATTCGGGGCAATCTTTCACCCGGAACTTGGCATTCATATTCATAAAAGACACGCATCATTATGAGTATGTCAGAGGGGGAAGAGTATAACAGGAGAGGGAGAGGTGAAGGGAGAGGGAGAGGGGAAGGGAGAGAAAGTGCGGTGTAAACAAGTCGACAACAAATTACGAGTCTGGCAACAAAAATTTTATGGACTACACGTTGATTGAAGATTGCGTTGCGTATACGCAACGTGTGACAAGAGCGGTCACAAAAATGGTGACTTAATTAAAAAAAGAAAAACAAGACAAATGCATTGAAAATATTGAAATTACATGTTTTTAATTAAATGAGAAATGTAAATACACGTGCAAATTAGCCGCAAGCTCTTGCCCTCTCTCTCTCTCTGTCTTTCTATTTACCTGCCCCACATTTGACTCAACATTTTCTTTTGTGTCTTTTTTTAGACGAAAGCGAACAGGAAAATTGCTATAAAATTAATTAACCACAGGCAGTGTATGTGATGAGATTTCTATTAATTGAAGAGCACATTTTCATAGAAGGCAAATATCTCTCTCGTTTCGATTTAATTAAACTGCTTTTGACGACTGAGAAATCGATTAAAGATGCGGAATAAATGTACTTAAATGGATCAACTTTACGAATTGCAAAATTTTCGGGGTAATCACAAACAAACCCGTCTGTGGCAACTTTTTTACATTTGCGACATACATATATGCAAAACTTACACTGTGCTACACAAACTGGCACTGACTTGTGTGTTTATTTAATATCTATGCTCGTAAAATAAATTAAACATTCATATTCCGTTTATTTACTTAGGCAAATTGAGTTTCCACAGTTGACATGCTGAATACGCAAAAAAAGAAGGAATTTTCCGCAGTGAGAGGCAGAGAGAGAGAGAGAGAGAGAGGGAGATACGCTGAGAAGAGAACTCTCTTCTCTCAAGTTAGTCAAAAGTCATCTCTGTGTTTTGGGTGGGGTGCGAAGTAAGATCTGGCTCTGTTGTAAAACAGGAAACGAATGTCTGTTGCATGCCAAAGTGACAAATGTCATGAAATATTCAATTTGCCAACAACACAAAAAAGCCAAAAGAAGCCAGAAAGTGACTTCGCTCAGTTAGCCCCAGTTTAGCCATTCACCTTGGAAGAAAAACAACTTTAAAAATGTCTAAAAAAGTAATATGTGTGTATGTGTAAAGTTTAATTTAAAGATTAACTATGAAGTAACTAAAATTCATACCTGTTAAATAATGATTACTAATCATAATCATTAGTAATTAGATTATTTTTGTTTAAAAGTGGAACTAATGATTAAATTACGATTATTTTCGGTATTGCCCAATTATTAAATGATGACGATTACAAAAAATCAAAAATAATTTAAAATTTAACAATTATTCAATCAGATATAATTAGAAAAAAATCAAAAATTATCTTTTTGAGTTTTCGGATTATTTTTGATTTGTTTTTATTATTTCTGATTATTTATGACTATTTAGTAAAAATCAAATTATTTTAAATTTTCACAATCAAAATAGCCAAAATAATCAGAAAAAATCAAAAATATTCCAAAATAATCATTCTGATTATTTTTGATTTTTTAAATTATTTTTGAATAATTGTATTAATTTTAGATTTTTTCTTTTTTTTTGTAATCCTAATCATTATTATATATTTTCAAAAATAATCTAATTGATTAGTAATTCTAATCGAAATTTAACTGGTATGCTTAAATTACACATAGAGAAAAACGCTCTTAATTCAAAATACTGAAAAAAAATTGGACTTGTCATAGGTGCCAAATCTGAAAAAATGTCAACTAGAATAACTCAATTTAAATTAAAGAATTTCAAATAAAAGTTTTTCCCAAAATATCGATTATGACACAATTCGAAAACTCAAAATTTTAAATACCAAGTTTCAACTTTTGCAAAAATAACATTTTAAAATTGATTCTGAGACGTTTTATTTGTTTTGTAAAATATCAATCCAAAATAGACACAAAATTTGGCAAGTACAGTTACTAAATCAAAGTTTTATTACATTTTAAACTTAAACTAAAGTAAATATTTTAATATTTATAGTTTATTTTACACGTATGCTTAGAGGAATTTTAACAAAATATATTAGATGCAATTAACAACAGTGCTATGCCATTGTAAATATAAAGAGACACTTAAGTGCTTGTTCAATTGATTGGCCCCTTTAGGCCAAACAATTACAGACACACACACATACACACACAGATACATACAAATATACAAGTCATTGGCCATAAACCCTTAACAGGTCATAATTGGCAATCGAGTATAAAATATCATGTCATATGTGTGTTGTTGGGGGTCAACAACAACAACAAAAACAACAACGAGATGAACAACAATGTTCATAAATCAAACACGTTGAGCCACAAAAACAATGTGTTTAGAGCACACACTCATAAATACATGTATGTGTGCATGTTGTGTGTGTGTGTGTGTAAGGAAATGCTTCGTTTTCATTGTGTAAATATTTAAGCACACAATAAAATGGAAACAATGGGAGGCATGCCACACCCACCTGCCGCCTTTTGTTTTCTTCTGCCTGCAAGGGAAAAAAATAAAATGAAATAAAAATAACCGACTATAAGATACCTATTATGTGCCCTGCTTAAAAGATGGCTTTCTAATATAAAGAATTTCTAATCTTAAATAAACAAAAAAAAATATATATAAAAAGGGAACAAAAAAAAATGTATTGTCTTAAATTTTAGTGGTTTGCTCTATTTTTAAAGATGTTTTGGTTCTGAACTCATTGCAGTTTATAAAAAAATTCCAGACTTTAATTTTACCTCTCAGTTTCGTGGTAAAAAACTGCTGCATACATTTACGCGCTTGCGTTTCGGAAAAACTCGAAGCAGTCATAACTAACGATATTTTAATCCGATCTTTATGCAATAAAATATGAAGATTGAAAATAAAAATAGCTTGAATGTTAGCCAATTTCATCTGATATATACAGTGTGCCACTAATGTTTTCATGCTGCATATATTTGTCAAATTTGCGTATAATAAAGATGTTTTGATGCGGGTTTCTTATATTAATCTTTTATTCAATTAAATCCCGTTCTAATGATGTACAAATTTCTTTAACCCAATTTTTAATTTAAAAAAAAGTCAATTTTTCAATTTTGACTTTTTCCAAAAAGTATTTCGAGGCAGAAAAATTCTTCAAACAATTCTAAAAGTGAATGCAAAAAAAAATTTTCAAAAATATTGTTGCTAGTATTTTGTATAATTTTTTGAAAATCCTAAAAATTAAGATTTTACAAATTTTGTACCTAGATCGTCTCAACTGTTTATGTTGGTCAATAATATATACATATATTTTAAATTATCTGCCTAAAATCCATCATCTTTTTATCTAAACTACTACTAATAAAATATACCCTAATAATCTACAATAAAGGGGTATCAAAACAAAAGCGTAGCAGGTGTCAAATGTTGCGGCCAAAGAAAAGGCAAAGTCAGTTTTTCCCCTCCCAAAACCCAAAACTGCTGTAGCATATGACACACACACAACACACACACATCACACACACACATTTTTAAGTTCGATTTGAACATTTTACGTAAGTAAAATTCAAAAATTGCGTTGCGGAACTTTTGCTACGTGCTGTTCTAAACAAGCACGATTGTAGATGCTGCTTTGAGCCTGATGCCAGCTGCCAGACATTTTTGGAGAGCGAGAGGAGAAGGAGGGAGAGGGACAGAGCGAACGAGAGAGAGAGACAGCCTCTGCTCACATTAGTTGTGAGCACATAAAAAACAAATAAATTGTCTGCGCCCCATTGGATTTTATGACTGCAGCAGAAATGATTTACAGATCACAAAACGTGTCCTCTTCCGATTTGATTTTTTTGTTGTTGGGCAGAATTGACATTTTAGCCATGTTTACATTCAATCAAAAAAAAAAAAAGTTTAAATTCAAGCACTTTTTAATTAGACGCTATTACCTGAGGACCAAAAAAAAAAACTTCTTATCGTTGGCAAAAAAAAACTTTATAATCGCAACTTTTTTGCAGTCAGTTTGCAACGCAAAGTTGTACTGTGGGTCATTTAGCAAAATTTGTTGGCAAAATATTTTGATGAGCTTCGATCCAGAAATGTTTTTAGGAATTTATGGAGATGGTTTCATATTTTTAGTAACATTCTTGTAGAGCGTGGAGCTCGTTAAAGATAAAATAATTTTCAAAAAATTCCAGAAGAAGAAAAAAATGTATTTTCTACAATTTTGAATACATTTTAGTTTTTCAGGATTTATAAAAAAGATATAAAAAAATACTAAGTTAAACAAAATAAAAAAATTAAACCAAATAATGCGCTTAAAACTTTGTTTACAACCTTTTTTTTTTGCCATTTTAACTTTTATTGTTGTATGAATTTTTCTTACAAGTTTTCAGAATATATATTTAGAATATACAAATTTTAGAATATAGAATATTTAAAAGTTACAGGTTTTTTGCCACCTTCTTTTCATAATTGAGCCATCGTGCGTTGACTCAATCAGTTTGCGTTGAAAATATTTTTGAAAACGAATTATTGACAATTGCAATTCAATTTCACACACAATTTGGCCCACAATCGTTGTCCTTGTTGTCGTTGTTGTTGTTATCGTTGTTGTTGTCGTTGCCACCGGAAATAGCAGGGAAAACTTTGCGCCGAGTGCAGCTGAAAACTTTCTGCACTTCGTGCCGTCGATTTGAGTTGAGTTTTCAGTTCAATTCCATGGAAATGTAATTCAATGCTGTCGCATGTTGTGCACACTCCAAAAGAAAGTATATAAATATCAACAACAAATGCACTAAAATATTGTGCCGTTACATTTGATTGAATGTGCCGCTGATTGAGATGCGTATTGTAAGGACTTCAATCAAGTCTGTCATCGCTTTTGTGACAGTTTTTACCGACAGTTTTCCAACGCTCGAAATCACCTTAATTGCTGCCTCTCCTTACAAAAAGTAAAAAGAAGCTCAAAGCTTGAAATATTTCGTGATTCATTTAATGTTTACTTTTAAGTAACTAAGATAATTAATATTGAAAATTCAATAAACTATGACACACTAAATTTTATATGAATGAAATATTCCAATTAATTTAAACTCAAGTTTTAAACATTTTAAATACATAAAAGGAATCATTTACTAAATAAAAATTGAGTTTTCTCACTTAGCTTCAATTGAAGTAAAGAAATTTGCATAAATAGTTAAAAGAAAAGCGCAAAAATGCAATAAATCAAACAGCAGCAATAATCTTATTAAAAATACATGAAACATACTTTCTTATGGAGAAGTCGAACCCAAATCTCAAGCTGGATCGTGACTTTTTAAGGCCAACACCTTTTGGATGAGGCAGATACATATTCTGACACAAATAAGGTAACACAAAATCCACCGAATGTGGCCCCAATCCATTTGCTAGACATTTTTGAGCAATTTTCAACATGCAACATAGGAAAAGTCAAATATGAAAACTGTCAGCAGTGTTGGAAATTTATGACTTTGTTAACACAACGCACACACATTCACACACCTATGCAGAAAAGTATGCTACAAATTTCAAATTAATATGCAGGCAGCAAGAAAAAAAAATAAAAATGCCAAGAAAATGAAATGGGTAAAAACTTTGAGAGAACATGTTTCATTTCGCGACGAATTATCGAAACCAGCAGCTTTTTCAAGTTTACGCAAAAAATTTCATACGTGATTTTACGCCGAGACGACGGAAATGAGAGCTTTATAGAAACCATATATCATTGTAAAATGACATTTTTATTGTATGGCAAAAGTACAAAAGGCGCTGAAATTTAATGAATTTATTTTGGCATTTAATGGGGGGAATGGGGAGAAACCTTTATCACGGACAAGGGAGAGTTTTAGAAAGCCTTTAGAAATTTATGAGTTGTATTGCACAGTTAGTCATGAAATTGTTTTGACAAAAGAGGAAAATGCACATATTACTTTAAGCTGAAAAAATACTGTTTTTAAATTTTGGAGTTTTTTATGGTATTAAGAAAAGGTTTAAAACAAATAAAAAATAAATTAATTCTAAATAAAATATTAAAAGTATTTTTAAAATTTTATTAATATATTTCTTGCTTTACAAAAAATCTAAAAAAAATTAAAAGAGTAAATTTTGTGATTTTACAAGTTAAGCTACATTTAAAATTCAATAAAATTAAATGTGTTGTTTTTTAGTTGATCAAAAAAATTACTTGACCAACTGTAGATTGCTCTTTATTTTTAGCGCTATTTGATGTGCGCCCTGAGGCGCCACAAGAATTATTTGCACATGTGTGTGATTGATTAAAAACTGCTTTTGGCCGTGGGACAAAAACACATATTGCAGACAGGTAAAAGTAACAGAAGTTGCAAGTTGCAAGTTGCAGCACTTGCCACTTGCAGTTAATTTAAGACGTTTCACACGATTCGCGCTGGTTGGGGGGGGGGGAAGGGTGAGGGAGTAGAGGAGGGGAGGATGGATGGTAAGCGGCAATCGCCTTAAGAACTACTTTTAACAAATGTGCAAAACGTGACTCAAGCATGAATACAAAAATCTAAAGCACATATGCAACTAGAAGTGAAGGAGAGGAAACAGAAAGGGGAGAGGGTGAATGGAGAGGAGGGAAAAATAGAGAGGGGGAGGGATAAAGGGTTGGGCAATAGCTGAACCGCACACTTGGGACATGAGCCAAACTAGCGATATGCAAACAAGAACGAAAGATTATAATCGGCAGACCGAAGGTTTAATACCCTGTAAATTTGAAAAATAACAAAACAAATTTTGTTCGGTGTTATTTTTATAAATAGTTCAACCCTATATATTTAATAATTTAATTTTTTTAGAAACCAAAATAATAGAAAATATTTAAAAATAAAAAATTTTCATTTTTTTCCAAATGAAAATAAATCTCTTATTTGCTCAAATTTAATGTGTTGCATATTTCGTGACAAAGTGGAAAAACCCTATTTCAGAGTATAACAAACGCATGGATGAAAAATATAGAGTGAGCGTGCGGAAAGGGGGTTGGGGTGTATAACTGTAATCCCTGCTTGCAAATATATTTGCAGCAATTTATAATTTATTAAAAAAGTGTAGCATAAGCCACGGGGCAGCAGAACATACTTCAGCATAGCCCAGAACAAAAGCAGCGCACGTCGCAGCCAAACACACACCCACACATATGTATGTACATGCACACTCACCCGCTCGCACTTTCCCGTTTCTCCACGCAAAACGCCTCGGGCACACTCATGTGTGTGTGCAAGCAGCACACAAACAGAGCATCCAATTGCATCCTCCTCTTACTTCGCTGCTTCTTGTGCAGTCGGCGTCGCTGCTGCATCTTCATTGCATCTGCTTTTGTTTTCTTTGTGCAAACGTATAAAGCAAGAACCACAAAAAACGCAACGTCAGTTACTTTGTTTGCCATTCTCTTTGCGGCCACTGTCCTTCTGCCGCTCTCACACTCCACGCTCTCTCGCCCACACTCTCTCTCTCTCTTGCGCTCTCTTCCTGCCGTTGCCAGGTATTAGTGGGTTGCGCATTTCGGTCAGAGCTTATTAAGCTCTCGCTCTCTCCCCCGCTTCTCTGCATTTGATACAATAACAACATTTGCAGCTTCATTGTTATGGCACTTAAATTACATTCTCTCTGATTCAGTTCAGTTCGCGCTGTGATTTCAGCGAAATTCAAGAAATTACATGCAATGCAGACAGACTCCACACAGTTACTACTTTTTCCCTCAGGCAGCTGTGCTCCCTCCCTCTCTTTCCTTTTTATACCCTGGGTGGGGTATATTAAGTTTCTGCACAGTATGTAACGGGCAGAAGGAAGCATCTCCGACCCCATAAAGTGTATACATATATTCTTGATCAGCATCAACAGCCGAGTCGATTTAGCCATGTCCGCATGAACGATCGGATCTCAGAGATGGTAAGAGCTAAGACCACCAAATTTGAAATAAAGACTCCTTCTAATGTCAGGCAAGGCAATAGCAGTTTATGTTAAAATTTTGACACGCTCTCTGTGGGGTTCGCAATTATTCAAAAACTTACATCACTTACAACTTACAAACTTACAACCCATTATTAAAGTTTGAGGTTAAATTTTTTAAGTTTGTTTATACCAATGGGTGTAAAATTATGCTCAGAAACTAATCACCAACTTTCATCACGATTGTGCCATAAATAGTGAAGATATTAACAATTTTGTCAAAGGTGTTTTAATGGCAATTCTATAAATAGAATTAATGGTCCATTAAAGCATTTTACATTTACTCTGCCAGAATGTCCATCGAGAATTTATATCGAATTTGCCAGGATCAATCCAAGTAGCGGAGTGGCGGAAGTGATAAGAGCTCGGCAAGCGAAACGGGAGATCACAGTTCGAGTCCCCGATGCAGATGCAGATGCTTTTTAATTATTTATTATTTTTCGTTAATTTGAATTGTCAGTCTAATGCTAGAAAACGCGCCCGTGCGCGAGGTGTCGTGGGTTTGATTCCTGGTTTTTGGTAAACCAATTTTTCTTTTTTTTAAATTATTTTTACTTATAATACAATTTTAAATTTTAAATATACCTTTCAAATTGGTTCAAATCACTCATTCATATCATATATCTTTGTGGCTGCCAAAAAAACGATATGTCGATAGTTAAGGATTAGTATATAATTGCATTGGCATCAAATCCTCGACGTGCCAATTCCTATGCCCTGGGTATATTACTTTCGAGTGCACTCAGCTGTTCCGCTTGATTTTTTTTAACTTCTCCTACTTCTGCTTCTGCCATTTCTGGCATTGATGAAGCAAAACGCAACTCAACTTGATTTTTCCTTTAGCTGCGCTGCTTCTGCAGTTGATGCTGATGATGAGAAAGCTGCCGTTTGCCATATTTCCTTTTTTGCATTCTTTTCTTCGTTTTACATTTTATATTCTCTGTTCTTGTTGTAGTTGTTGTTGTTGCTACTGGCCGAAGGCATCTTGTTGCTGAAAAACTTCAAAGCAACTCATTTTTATCTGCTGCTGTCTGCTTCTTCTACTTCCTCCCTTTCTTAGCATTTTTTTTTAACATTGCATAGCTGAGAATATTAATTTTGATATCCGCTGTCTGCTGTCCGCCGTCTTTGGTCCTTGGTCCGCCACTGACTTGGCATAATCGATGCATTTGTGCAGCAACTGCAGCTGTTGTTTAATTTCTTTGAAAATGCTGCCAAACGCCTCTGGCAAAGTTAATAAGTCAAGGGTAGCGTTAACTTTGCCTTTGATCGTTCGTTGTTTGCTTGCAGCTTTCTGTTGCGCGCACTTGTTATTCAACGAACTTTGTTAATTGTTTAACGCGTGTAAACTTAAGAAAGCACATATTTATCAAATTTTCACAGCATCTTTAAGTCTTTTAACATAACCGAGAATTAACATAAACGGCTATACTTATTGTAGTCTATAACATCCAATCTAATCTATGTTTTTATGTACAGCTAACAGCATTCTGATATCAATAACAGACTGTTCATTAACAGCACTTTCTTAACAGTAGTAAGCAGTTAACATACGCTGCTAAGTGCGATAGCTATTTTTATTACATTGCATTATCGATATTGAGCTGTTAAGTACAGCGGTGGGCACGCATGGGCTCCGGGAGCTAGCGGCTGCTCTCAACTTTTTTTCTGCCTATTTGACGCCTTGAAGTCGCACAAAATAACAACAATAGCATAGCAACTGCTCAGCTCGAGTCGAGGCATTTTTACACTTCAAACAAAAACATAGCAAAAACGCAGTGTGTGTTTCTCTGACTCGAATTAAGATTTCGTGCCCACCGCTGATTTAATAAATCGAACGTTCGCAATCAAAATCTAGTTAGTAAAAGTGACGCTAGTGAAAATTTTCTTTTAGTGCAAATAAAGTGAAGAATCTTTAATAACAATATTGCAACAATTTGGTTATCATTTAAAATGTGTAAATTGCTTTTCAATACGCTGGAAATTGGCACAAATTTGCGCATGTTGTAAACTTTGACTACAGTCAAAGAAACTACAAGAAGTCTGCAAGAATATGCAAGTATGTATGTATGTTTGTGTATTTGTATATGTGTATGTACATGCATGTATGTGTGTGTGTGTATTTGTGTGTTGGGACTCAATCGGTGCAGTGCCGAGGTCCATTATCATGGCGATAACAAAATGTTTAGTTTTCGTTGAATAAAAACTTTCTTTTTTTTTTTGGTGTAAACTTTTGCAAGTGCATATAAATTGAATGTAACTTTGCACTCATCTATGCAAACATGCACACACACACACTCACACACTCACACATATACATAGCTATTTTGGAAGCCAAATGCAATTTTGAGAATTTTCTGGGTGTGTTCCTGTGCCCAATAGGAAAACTTTGCATATATTTCACTTTAACAGAGCGACACTGCGTGTGGGAGCGAGAGAGCGGCAGATCACTGTTAAGTGCAGGGCTGCCAGAATTTCAGGCGATAAAATAGCTGACTTGATCATTAAAAATAGCTAGAAATAGCTGGAAAAACTATATGGTGTTAAAAATAATTTTATTTAAATTTAAAATTTGATAGAATATTTTGAAAAATGCATATTCAAGTTTTGTACTAATTACAGAAAATATATTCATTTAAATATTTTTTAGTCCAAAAAGCTAACATGGATAAATGTTAACAAAATTTTTATATTTGTCGAACACAGAATGCTGATTATTTTTGATATAAATATTTTTTAGTCCAAAAAGTTATTTTATCCATGTTAACAAAATTTTCTTGCTTTTTTTCTCAGATTTTTTAAAATTCTCCGATTTGTAGCTAATGCGATTTCTTAAAATTTTCCAACTTTTGCAATTATAGTGTAGCCAAGTCTAGCTACAAAATAGCTAATCTGGCAACACTGAATATGTGAGCCTGCTCTCACTGCCGCCTCGCTCCACGAGAGCCTTGTCCTTGTCCCCATCGTCGTCGATACTTTTGATATGCAAAAGATATGAAGGGACAGCTGTTTCCTGCTCCATTTGCTTGCCAGAAACTTTTACAAGAGCCCGAATGCATTTGGAAGTTGCCAATTGTTGGGAGTAGGGGTAAGACTGTTAGCCGAGGGGAAGTCTGCTTTCGATATTCACTTTAAATATCTGTAGGAAAACATTTAAAACTGCATAAAGTTGGTCCATTTTTATGCCAGCAAAGTTTTCACACCATTTTCCAGCTTTCCTCCCCTTTCCTTCCCTTCCCACGCAATTGCACTCAACACCGCCAACACTTTTAATGCATTTGCCTCGACATTTTATGATATTAGCGTTTAGTTGCCTTAACTTTCACTATTTACGAGCGCTAAAGGTGACCAGGTGTGTTATTTTCTCACCCTCCCTCACCGCCTCATTTTCATCTGGCAGCTTTATGCAGCAATTTGAACTTTTGTTATTTAAACAGGAAGTTTTATTGGTAATCAAACTGAGGCGTAAATGACAAAATCCTGAGAAATTGAGAAATTTCGACGATAACGTTTGTTCAAGCATGAACACAAGGGCATTTAAAAACAATGTGTCCCGAAAACACCGATCGAGTGACGGGACACTGAAATTTGACCTAAGCTAAAACACACACAAAAATGTAACACAAAATGCACTTGTAGTGCATTATCATAAAACTATTTTTAGACGCATGAGAACGGCTGGAAAGGAAAGATAGGCATGTGTGTACACCACACGCGAACCCAGCTATCTGGGGGTCCTTCCAATGACTGGAAGGAGTTAGACATTAAGATTTTCATGTTAGTTACCTAAGGCTAAGATTTTAAGAAATAAATTCAGTTCGTAATTTGTACTCAAACAGCTCAGTTGTCCATTCATTTTGGTCCTTCGAGCATTCTGTTGTTTTCCCCCACCAGTGGTAAGAAACACAGAAATAAAAACCAGCGCCTTATAGTCTTGTGTAGCTAAAGGTTGCTGAATAATTTATATAATCTCTGTTGTGTTCAATATATGAACCCAGAGTTATAAAATTGTGTATCCGAGGAAGAAGCCGGATCACAAAAATAAAAACCTTTGTTCTCCCCCATCAGTGGTAAGAGACAAGGTATAAACAAAAAAAAAATCTTTACTAATACTAAGTTATAGTTAAAGTTGCGTTTCCGAGGCAGACATCGGAAAATTATTATAGCGTTTCTGAGGCTTTACATCAGAAAGTGAGTTTTTATGTATAATGTAGCATACATTATATATAATATACGTATAAAAAAAGAAGCAGTACCAGCAGCTACAGCAGCAGCAGCAACTACAGAAGCAGCAGCAACAACAATTGTAGCGGCAGAGGCAGAAGCAGCAACTACAGCAACAGCAACGACGGCAGCGCAGCAACGACGGCAGCGCAACAACAACAACAGCGGCAAAAAAGAAGACGGATGCCCGAAACTACCCTAAGGGAAGCTGCTCCTGTCGAGCAAAGGGATACACCAAGCCTACAAGAGGCACTGGAAGTGTATCCAAACGCGGGACCACGCCCACTCACAATAGCTGAGTACAAGGCCAGGCAGCGATCAGAGCCCGAACCAAAGAAGAAAAGAAAACGAGGCGGAAAACGTATAAAACTGCTACAGCAGAGGCGGCTAACCAAGGATCTACTGAAAACACAGGCAACGGAGGAGGAGAGGCAACGCTACAAAGAACATCTGGCCGACATTGAAAAACAACTTCGCACTCGAGCGAAGTAACGCAAAAGAAGCCGCATTTATGCGAAGGCCTCTCTTGCCCCTAATTTTAGTTTCTAAACTCAAGCTGATGCGCGAAAGTGCTGCTTGAAAACTACTAAACTCTGTTAGGCTGTTACTAAAAACATATGATTGGCAAAGATTGTAAGCCAATCATATGCAACTAATCTAAAGGGTTTCCATATAAAAAAAAAAAGTTGAATAAATAGTCAATATGCTGACAGAGAAGACCATTAAATTTTTGACGTGTCAAGCGTCGTTAGTTGAAAAGGTAGAGAAGTTAGAAGAGGAAATTCTTTCCAGGGACTCAATCCCGATATTAGAAAATATAAAGAAAGAGTTTTGTGATAACCATAGTGTGCTGCTGAAAATTGGAATAGTTGATCATGACTATTTCAATAAACGGCTATACGAATACACATTAGGTAGAATTCAAAAGTTAATAGAAGAAGTTTCGTGTTCCAAGCAGACATTAGATCCTGGAACTCAAATAATTCATAAATATGACGACGATCACAAACCTTCATGCTCCAAGAAGATATTAGATCCTGGAACTAAAACCCTTCACAAATATGACGATGATCGCAAACTTGCGGATGAAATCGACAAAGATATTGAACAACTAAGAAAGTATCTGGACGAAACATTTATGGCGTTAGCTGATTATGACACTGAGAAGTGCGGCATAAGGAGAGAAAAAATTGAATATCTTTGGAATAAGATAGATAGTAAAGTGCAGAAGTTAGCCAGTAAAGGCATTTCATGCAACGATGACGTCGCCGATTTGGAGTTTGACGTCTGTAGTTTTGTAAAAGCATTAGACGACAAAATGAAAAAAAATGAAAAAAAGGTAGTCGTAATGGAAAAAACAGAGGATCTTCCAAAACTGCCAAAAATTAAGGTGCAAACTTTTTTTGGTAAACCCAATGAATGGGAAATGTTCTATGAGTTATTCATGGAAATAATTCATAACAGAGATGACCTCAGTATGTCCGCCAAATTTAATTATTTAAAATCGGCATTAGGGGGTGAAGCCAGAAGCATGGTATCGCACTTGCTCATTGGCTCTGTAGATAATTATCATACCGTTTGGGAACTCTTAGCCAAACGGTATGAAAACAAACGGAAAATTTTTTCTGAACAACTGAATCGTTTAATTGATTTGCCAATCCTGAACATTGACTCAGGGAAACATATAAAGAATTTTATTGATAGCATTAATGAGGCTGTCCATATAATTAAGCTTAAATCCCACTTGACGAATGAAGTGGATATAATATTCGCTCATATTATTTTGAGGAAATTTAATAAGGATACATTGCAGCTGTACGAATCGCATGTCAAGAAGACAAAAGAGATTCAGTTACTGTCTGATGTATTAGAGTTTTTAGAGCAACGGTTAAGTTCCGTAAGCTCATTTAAAAGCGAGGACAAAAAATTATCAACAAATTTTTCAAGTGATAAAGAAAATTGTCCTATTTGCAAAGTACCAGGGCACAAGGCGGTACAATGCCATAAATTTAAGGCTATGAGCCCCATTGAGAGGAGCGAAGCAGCTAAAAAAGCACAATTATGCACAAGGTGTTTAAAATACACAGCTTTCAAAAGATGCTCTTGCGATTATTTATGTACGATCTGCAAGAAGCCACATAATACAATGCTTCATTTCCCAAATGAAAACCGGGAAAATGTTAACACTTGTGTGACAAATGATCAAGCTCTGTTAGCTACAGCAGTAGTAAAGGTCAAGTCAAAGTGTGGGGATTATGAAACACTAAGAGCATTGATTGATAGTGGATCACAATGCACAATTATTTCAGAAGAAGCAGCTCAGATTCTTAATTTAACTAGAATAAAAGCAATTACTGAAATAAGCGGAGTTTCAGCGCAAAAGGCAAGTACATCAAAGTACAAAGTAGGATTGTGCATAAAGCCCCTAAACAATAAAAAAGAGCCATTCAACATAGATGCAATTGTATTGCCAAAACTAATGAAAGCTCTACCAGTCAAAGCAGTTCAGGTTAAAAAATCAAAGTGGCGAAGCTACATACTAGCTGACCCAAAGTTTGATAGACCCAAGAGGATTGACATAATTATTGGAGCGGATTTATATGCTCAAATTATGAAAAATGGGGTTGTTAAGATTGATGGATTGTTGGGACAAAACACAGAATTTGGATGGGTTGTATCCGGAAATACAAAATCTAAGAGAAATGCAGTTATAGCTGCGACGACTATAAAAATCAGCAGTTTAGAGCGATTTTCGAAAAAAGAATACAAAAAAGCAAAAATCTGCAAAAAACATTTAAGAGAAACCACGCAAAAGATAAGAGTGGTAGGTTTATAGAAAAGATTCCGTTTAAAAAGGAAACAGAACTTGAAAATTCAAAAGCGCAGGCACTAGAGCGTTTTTGCTATCTGGAGAAGATGCAGCAGAAGCGGAAGAAGAAGCAGGAGCTGGAGAAGAAGCCAATATTTGTCAGCTTCCCGCCAGCTAAGAAACAGCGAGAAGATGAAGGGACGCAACAGGTAGCCTCAAATACAAGTGCTAAGGCCAAAAAGGAGGTGAATCTTAAAAAGCTCACAGATGTTAAGAAATCTGACTATCTGTTGGGCAGTTGCACGTGGATGTTGACTGAGGAGCGAAAGAATGAGCTACCAAAGCAACAAGTTAGCAAATTAGAAGAACTCGATAACAGAGACGTATTAGTTGAAGATAAAGAAGATAAAGCCCTCAGTGGTAACGCCAACGCTTTAAAAAAAGATGGGACTGACTGGCGTTTTATCCCCCCGGCAGGACCTCACTTCGGAGGTATTTGTGAAGCTGGGGTAGAATTAATGCAAAATCATTTTAAAAGTTTAACACATGAGAATGAGGCAGTATTAAATTCACGACCTCTGTGTACAACTGAAAATGATGCAAACTATAAAGAATTATCCAGGTTATCCTTTAATTGGTAGACCAAACCTAGAGGTGGTTAAGTCCATAGCCGATGAAAGAATCGGTAGCTTGGACAAGTGGAAATTAATTAAAAATCTAAAAATAGAATTTTGGGTTAATTGGAAAAGAGAATCGGAAAATATCGAAGAAGGGCAGATAGTCTTAATTAAATCTGAGAACTCCCACCCAGCAAGAGGGCCCTTAGGAAAATTAGAAGTTATTCATAAAAGCAGAAATGACAAAGTGGAGTCGCAAGGATTAGTTCAAGAAGGGTTAGTTACAATTAATAAAATAGGCCCTCTAATTGAAATTAAGGAATCCGAAAATAACTCTGAAAAAGAAAGAGTCACGCGTAATAGGCCTAAAGAACCGAATATAGGAGTCATGCTAATGCTGATGCTATTCTGTCAACTTTCAAATGCAACTTCATTAGGCAACGTAAAGAAAAAATGGGTAATCGAAAACATCAATAGTACAGCTTCGATATATTTAGAGTCCGATCAGTGAAATCGAAGCTATAACGTCTTCTTGGGATTTTGTTGTGCTTTATGAAATGGACACATATTTTGCAATGCTAGAAAAGGGTACAAATTTAATACAAAAATTTAGAAGTGTATGTAACAAATTGCATGATTTTGAAGATCACTGTAATTTGGTTCTTAATAACATACAACGACAAATAGATGACTTGGAAGAAAAGAACAAGTTATTTTTGGCACACAACCCCAAAAATGAAACGTGGACGTTTTGAATTTATATGCTCATTGTACCAGATATTGTTTGGTATAATAGATGCAGACCATAGAAAACAAATGATGATAATATTATCAGTCTTTTAGATAATCAGCATAATTTAAACGATTTAGATAGAACAGGCATATTGACTATTTATTCAGATTGTACTGTAAGAATATTAAATAAAATATTAATAGCAAGCCATAATGTTCACTCTAAAATCTATGAAACTTTTTCGACTATATGTATATATAAGTGAAATAAATTCTCCTACAATTAAATATTAAGTTCCATCACATGTCTGGGCATATGTCCCTAATCGTTGGCATGGTAATTAATATCAATTGTATATACATTAAGAAAAGTAAATGCAAGAAGAAAATTACAAGCTATCGCCTTTCCAAGCCCTGTGTAAACTGTAAAAAAAAAATGTTATTATATAATATATTATAATATAAATATGCAAAAAGAAACTATCAGCAACCATAACCCTCATTGCCCCCCGGCAGAATGTTCAAGCATGAACACAAGGGCATTTAAAAACAATGTGTCCCGAAAACACCGATCGAGTGACGGGACACTGAAATTTGACCTAAGCTAAAACACACACAAAAATGTAACACAAAATGCACTTGTAGTGCATTATAATAAAACTATTTTTAGACGTATGAGAACGGCTGGAAAGGAAAGATAGGCATGTGTGTACACCACACGCGAACCCAGCTATCTGGGGTCCTTCCAATGACTGGAAGGAGTTAGACATTAAGATTTTCATGTTAGTTACCTAAGGCTAAGATTTTAAGAAATAAAATTCAGTTCGTAATTTGTACTCAAACAGCTCAGTTGTCCATTCAACGTTTAAGAAACTCAGTCTAATGAATTTGACATTTTCTAAGATTTTTAAGGTACAGAAAAATGAAGACTTCAAACTGAACAAATTTCCCAGGAACTTATGATTTTAAAAATAATTTTATTCCGTATTAAAAAACATCTCTTTTAAAACAAGAAAAATTGTCAATTTCAAAAATAAATTTTTTTTTAAATATTAAATTTTAATTTGTATGTAAAAATTAAAGTGTAAAGTGTTAATTTAAATTTAAATACTAATATTGTTATATGTTAAGTATCGTTAAGACTGTAAGCAATAGTTTCGATATATCGTTATCAAAATGTAGATATCGATACATGAAACTCACATCTCGACCTCTTAAGTTTAAATTGTAAACATTAAATAATAATTTATTTAAATAAATAAAACATCCTCTGGAAACTTTATAAAAGTGCAATTTATTTTAATTTTTTATTGTAAAAATTTAAGCTAAAAGTTTTTACTTGAAATTAATGCAACACTTAAACATGTCATAAGGATATTGAGCAGCGTTGCCAGATCGCTCTCAATTTGTTAATTAATGAGCAACTGCACTTTGACATGGCGTAATTATAATGAAAGTAACGATAGTAGTAAACAGTCACGCCCACCTAAATGGGGGATATGGGAAGGGGTGTGGGTGTGGAGAGGGGTGGGGGGTTGTGTGTGGCATGCAACGCGTAACACCTTTGCGCTTAAATGTAATTTATTTAGTCTACTTCACGCTCATAATGCCACACACACATTCAACACACACACACACACTCGCAGAAAGACAGACAAAGGGAGTGAATGGAAAGGGGAGATGTACAGGCATGTGCACAATAATAAGAACACTTTTACAGAATATAAAAAATAAAAGAATGTAAATACTTTAAAAATAATCAGAAATCTTCAAAGGAAAGAACTCTCTTTATTGGGTAAATTATGTTGTTTCTACAATTCTGCGCACGCCTGTATGTGCAGCATTTATGTAACAATAATAGGAACACTTTTACAGAATATTGAAAATATAAGAATTTAAAAACTATAAAAAATAACAAGAAATTTAAAAAGAAAAGAATTCTTTTTAATGAGAAATTTAAGCTGTCCCTACAAATTTGCACACGCCTGTATGTGAAAATATTTAATATTAAAAATAAAAGGATATAAAAGCTATGAAAAATAATAAGAAATTTTAATAGAAAATAATTATTTTTCTTGATAAAAAAAAAGCTGTCCCTATATATTTGCACACGCCTGTATGTGAAGCATTCATGTAACGCGTTTCGTCGTCGGCAAGTCGCTCGGAAAAATTATGTTGCACGTGAGATGCTTCAGCAAATTCGCTGCAGTAAATGTGTGAGAGAGATGACGAATGTGTGTGTGAAAGAGAGGGAGGGAGGAGGAGGGAGGGAGTCTACTTCTCTACGTGTGCACAACTCTGAAGATGAGCTCCACTCGTGGATATATAAATTGAAATCATCAACGGGCTTTTGTGCGTTTTATCAACATTTTTACGTGTGCCGCCGCCTTGCAACGTTTTCCAGCAAACACGTTGCCATTCGCTTTGTCAGGCTCTGATTTCCACGCCCCCTTTTTTCTACTATACTACGACTGCCTTCTTTTCCAACTGCAAATTAAGCAATTTTCCAAGAGGACTTTTCCGCTGCTCTTTTCGGTTTAATGTGTGACTGAGTGCGTGGTTTATTAAGATAAACGATGATGAACGGCAGCTAAGCCAGACTTGCTCTCTCTCTCTCTCTCTCTCTTTTATTCTCTCTCTCTCTTTTCAACTGGCTGGACTCTTAATTGAGTGATTCTGTTAGTCCTTTCCGACTGCCATTCTATTAGCCCATTTGCATGCTTATCTCATTAACACGAACACACAAAAGTTCAGACCAAACTTCTGACTTTATTTCATATTTTTTAGCCTAGTAACCAAATTGATGCAAAGGCTTATAAATTGTTGACAATGTCTGTATTTTCATATAAGCTCCTCGATCTCAGAGACTGTACAAATTATGTCATTTTGATCATGGCCTGGCCTCTTAATTCATTTTGTATTAAAATTTCATTAAAATATATTTTTCCACAATGAAATTTTTCAAAATTTTAATTCCTAAGTTTTAAATTTTAATCAACTGCCCATGTCATAATTAGTATAAAAAACAAGTGGTAAATGGTATAGTCGAGCTTTCGACTATAGGAAAACCGTTACTTATTTAAATAAATTTAAAATATTTTTATTGCATGCTTTTAGGCACTTACATTGCCTAAAAACTTTAATCAGCTATTACCACCTTTCTATTAGTCCAATCTTGTTACGATTTAGTAGAATGATAGGTACACTGAAAAAAAGACCTTTTTCTAAAATCAAAAACATTCATCTGAATTATTTTATTTTTGAAATAAGAATATTTAAAGACTTAACAAATAATAAGTTTTATTCTTATACTAAGATTTGTGGTCTTAAAAATATAAGAATTGTTGGTCAGAATGTCTGCACAGTGTAATTGTAAAATAAGAACACACGATGAACGATGTATTCACGACGAACGTTTTATTCAGAGTGAGTATATAGGTGAAAGAAACAATGCAATTAGAGATGGAACTCTTCAAACATAGTGATGTAAAACTAATAACATAATATATCGCAATTTGACTTGCATAATTTCAACAAGAATTTATGATCTTAAAATTAAGAACTTGGTCTTTATTGAAATGTTCTTAGAATCAAGATGTGTTTTCTTACTTCAAGATTTTCATGTTCTCGACGCATTTTTTAGACCAAAGTTCTTAGTTCTGAGACCAAAATCTTGATTTTAGATCCATTTTTTTATCAGTTAACGTTAGTTAGTAGAAAAAATCCTTATATCATTTCTTGTAAAATTTCAAACTTTCATAAATTTTCCATCCGATTCTCAAGCGGAATTTAGTTTAATCATGGTTTGAAATGTCATTTTATCATGGTTTGGTCTCTAAATTCATTACGATTTCAAAATTTCTATATTTCTTAATTAGTTTTTTTTATTAATTACGAATACTGGGCATTTAGCAGTCGAGCAACTCGCCTGTAAAGTCTTTTATCGCTCTCTCTCTCTCTCTCTCTCTCTCTCTGTCTATCTGACTGTGGCCAATTGCTGTCCTGTTGCTGTTGTCCTTTATCCCTATGCACAGCTTTCACTGTCCCTGTGCGCTTTTGTCGTGGTTTTCATTATCCCCTTCGTTTGGCTTTTGGCTGCTCATAAGCCGCCCCCTTTCCCTGTCCCTGTCCCTTTTCCCCGCTCGGAATGCAGCTGACACATTTGCCAATATTGACAATGCCACTGCCACGGCCACGCCCACTTGCGCCTTGTTGCTTTAGAGACCAGCAGCGAGTCTCATTTCATTTGGCCGAGTTGAAAAAAGCCTCTGTCTCTATGCAAACAACGCTGGTCACTCGACTCGGCCTTTTTCCCACTCATTAGTGACAATTTTCTTGTAGTTGACATTGCGGCCGCCCACATGCCACGCCCACTCGGCACAGGACTAACTTTTTGCTCTTCGACTTTTTGTATTGTGTTTTTATTTCGCTTGTTGCTTTTTTTAGAGCGGCATTTTAAAGCCGCAACAAGCTGGAAAATGCTCTGGAAAAACTCGCATGTAAATGCAGCAGAGCGAGGGGAAGAGGAAGGGGGAAAGAGGGGGGCGAACAGGTGCAAGGATGCGTTGTTAAATTTTGATGGAAAACCAATTAATTGGAAAAATTAAAATCAAATATTTGCCAAAGCGCTTGAACAACACTCGAGCCAAAAGCAAAAAAGCAGAAAAAAAAAGAAAAGAAAATGAATGATGGGGAAAATTGTGAGGAACGAGCAAAAGAAAATGGCAAACAAGAAAAACTCAAAGCTTTCAGCACGCTGTTCTCTCTCTCTCTATCTCCCTCTCTCTCTGCCAAGAACACTCTTCATACATATCTAAGCGTCGTCCTTCATTTATCCTTTCGCCAGGAGAACTCAATCAGCGCACGTTGGGCGCCAAATAAAACTCACGTGCAAACACTTTACAACACACACAAACACACTCAAACACACACACACACACAGACACAAACACTTACACACACACAGCTTGCCAACAGTCCAATATTGGAGCTGCACGAGCTGCTTCACTCGTTATGCTGCTTTTCAAGTGCAATTTAGCGATGCCACAGATTTTTCCCTACCTCAAGTGTGTGTGTGTGTGTGTCTGGTAATTAATGCAACAAGCGAGCAAAGCTGCGTGTAAAGGACTTAACAGAGAAAGAGAGATAGACAGAGGGAGAGCGAAAAATCGTTGGGTCAATGAGACATTAAAGTCGGGAAGGAATTAACAAAATTTGCTAACAAAGCGATTGGGAAACTAAGATAACAAATAAGCATAACATAGTTAGTAGAATTTTATTTTTTAAAATTTGTAGCTCAGCAATAACATAAACAAACGTCGAGAGATTAAGGCAACTGTTAAGTTTGAGTAAACATTAGCAGAGCTAATTTAACATACATTGTGAATCTTACTTGATGAACAATGAGTTGGATTAATAACTAGGAATAGCTCGCTTAAAACAAAAGTACAGAAAGAGATTACTTATTATAAACATATCAGTTACTCGGAAAAAAAGTCAATAAATAAATTTAGTTTTAACAGAAAATTAATGTACATTTTTATAGACGTTAATTTAATACCGAACTAAATTAAGAACTATAAATTTTGAATTTTTAGGTTTATATGCGTCGGACTAATGTATAAAAGCGAATACAATTTTAATATTTTATAGAATTTTTTTCAAAAAGCTACAGCAAATGGTAAGTAAAATATGACAATAACAGCATCACATTAACAGCAGTTTAATATAACACAATTAACCTAGATAAAACTTTCCTTCAGTAGCTCTGAAAAGGCTTCAAAATAAGAAAAATTCTAACTCAAGCAACTGCTGCAAAGTTTTAGTCAACTGTTAACATTAACAGCACTACTTTAACAGCACTTTAACATACAATGTGCAGCTGCCGTTAAGCCATTAACCCTTTTCTTTTAAGCAACTAGAGATTTGTATTATTTTATGATGATTTTTGTTGAGTTTTAAGCACAATCCACTTGAAAATTGGGCCAGACAGTTGAACACACGCTGCCTTTCTCTCTCTTTCTCTCTCTTTCTCTTGCTTTTCCCCAGCCATGATGTACAGTGTACACCTTTGCGTCGGGGCGATGAGTTCAAGTGCCATTAACAACAGTTCGCGGTTCAACGCGCTCCATAAACTGTATACGCCCCAACGCATTCCCTTGCCTTTAAGCCACCTTACTTGCCACAAAAAAAGGTGCTTTAAAGTGCGAATGTTGTTGTTGTTGTCTTGGCTTTAAAGGAGCAGAAGGCAAAAGACTTGAAGCACAACAAAATGATATAAACAAACACACAATTTGCGCCACTTAGCAGCAAATGGAGAAGGCTATTAATAATTCCTATTTCTTCTTTATTTTTTTTGTGTGCGGCTAGCCACAAAAAAGCGCAAGCAAAAGTGGCCAAGAGTCTCTCCCCCAGATAATAAGAAAATATGACTTTGTGCTTTGGTATAGGGCAGGAGGGGGGTAGGTAGGAGGGCAAAAGCCTCACGGCCAAGACGACCGCAAATGGCAAAAGCTGAGAGCCAAGAAACATGAGTTAAACATGCCGAGACGCGCTTGTAAAACAAGCCAGAGAACAACAATAACAACAACAATAATAAGAGCCAACTCTCAACAACAAAAACACAAGCACATAAACAATAAATTGAGAACGGCAGAACTCATAAACAATGTAATAATAAGGCCAGCTATCCTCCTTTCTCCCTCTCTCTCTCTCTCTTTCACTGAGTCTGTGGTCGCTACTTAAGACGCACGCCTGTTAGCGCCCCCTGGCGGCCAACAACTGCTGACGTCAATGTCTGCACTGACGGCGCCCTCTGGCGTTCAAGTGTGTGCGTTTCAGCTTATAAATCTTAGTTAAAGCAGCGCGTTCTTTAATTGTGCTTCATTAAAAGAATGTTAATTGTCATTAGAGCGAGCACATTATGAACTAGTGTTCTTTTCTTTCTTTCTGTCTCTCTCTCTTTCATTTTTAGCTGTCTCACTCTGTGTGAAACTCTGTTGAGTTTCTGGTTAGCGCTGAGAACGTAAAGCATTTAATTCGGTTTTAAGTGGGTTAATATGTTATTAATAGTTATACTTCTTGGAATAAAAAATAATATAAATGAATATATATTTAAACTCATATTCATATTCATATATTGCTCACGAATGAGTAATACCTAAAAGGCTAAAAATAATCACAGTTTAAAGATAAAATGTTATTATGATAAGATATTTTGCTTTTTACGATATTTATTTATTTGATTCCTAGCGCCACAAGACAAGTCCTATAAATTAAGGTGCTAGTCATATTTAAGTTTGGGATGACATTCAAGTTTAAAAAAAAAAAATAACTTAGTTAAAAAATGTAAATGAAATAAAATAATTCTTTATATTATTATTACTGCTATTAACAATTCTGTTTTAATAATAAAAAGTTGAAATTTTGTTTGGTTATTTTAAGTTAACAATTTTTATTTCTGGTTGTGCTCGAGGCGAGTATATGGAAAGGAATGCTGAAATCAGTCCTATGTGTTTCAGTCATTCAGTTGTGTGTTACTGAGCCTACTTGTGTTTCGAATATATTTCAATACTCCCACTTTCGAAGCACAATCTTGATTAACCATTTGATGTTTTATTTTTCACTCCAATGAGACTTCTAAATTTTTCAAAACTTTCCCGTAACAACCCTTTTGTAAGAATGTCCGCTAACTGCTCATCCGTTGCTACATATTCGAGTTCAAAAAGCTTATCCTCAAATTTTTCTCTTATGAAATGATACTTCACGTCGATATGTTTAGTTCTCTTGTGGAACTCTGGATTTTTTATCAAACGAATAGCACTTTGGTTATCCATAAGAAGCTTCACCTTGGTTTGTCCTGCTAATTCGTCCATGAGCCTTTTGAGCCAAATGAGCTCTTTAACAGCATTTACTGCTGCAATATACTCCGACTCAGTTGTGGATAGCGCTACAGATTGTTGACGCTCTGAAAACCAGCTGATTGGTCCACCGTTGTAGAAAAATATATTCCCTGATGTTGATCTTCGCGTCACTGAATCTCCAGCATAATCGGCATCACTGTATGTAATTAAAGTATTTCCTTCTTGCTTCTCAAAGAAAATTCCATAATCCATTGTCCCTCGCAGATATCTCATAATCCTTTTTATAATACTGATGTGGACTTCCTTAGGATTTTCAATGAATCTGCTAGACATTCCCACAGCAAATCTAATGTCTGGTCTAGTTCCAATGGCCAGATACATTAGACTGCCAACAGCTTCTCTATAAGGGAAAACTTTATTTTCTGCCGAATCTCCAAAAATTGAAGCCATCTGGTTTCCATCTATTGGCGTTGAAACATATTTACAATCCATCATGTTGAATCTCGTCAATAATTTCCTTGTGTATACTTGCTGTGTTAAAATTATTCCAGTATTAGTTCTTTCAAATTCCATTCCTAAAAACGTGTTACTCTTCACGATTTTTATGTCGAATCTTTTCTTTAAATGTTCTATAACAGGCTTAATGTCTTGGTTTCGTCTTGCCACCAATAGCCCATCGTCCACATAGATTGCAAGTATGACCCTATAACCGTCATTTCCTCGAACAAAAATGCACGAGTCTCCTTTTGTTGCCTTGAAATCAAATTCCTTGATAAAATCTGTGAATACATGATTCCAACATCGCGAAGCCTGCTTTAACCCATACAAACTTTTGTTTAGTTTGCATATTCTTCCGGTACCATCATCAAATCCAACTGGCTGACTCATATACACTTCTTCTTCTAGTAAGCCATAGAGAAAAGCTGTCTTGACGTCAAACTGTACCATCTGCATTTCTTCTGATGCTGCTATAGAAAGAATGAGACGAATTGATGTATATTTCACTACAGAACTAAATGTCTCTTGGTAATCAATTCCATATTCTTGTGTAAATCCTCTCGCCACCAGTCTGGCCTTGTATCGATCCACACTTCCATCCGGAGAGTACTTTATCTTGAACACCCATTTATTGTCTACAAGCTTAGGCTGTCTTTCTTTATCTAAGCTTATAAGTGTCCAAACTCCATGTTGCATTAATGAGTCATATTCCTCCTTCATCGCTAACTCCCACTGCTTTGAATCCACAGAATTAATGGCTTCCATGTAGTTATTTGGTTCTACTACATAAGTTGCACCAGCAATTAAGGCAGACGATTCTTGATTATTTGACTGCTCGTTGTTTTCACATCTTGCATTTGCACGACTTCCACGTGTACGTTTTTCAATAATGTTCTCCTTATTAACTGAACACCAACGATCATCCTCTTTTGAATCTTTTGCTTCCTCATCTTCCGAGTATGAATAAAAATCAGATTCTGTATTCTCGTGATCAGATTCTATGATCTCATCTTGATTTGGTTTCAAACTTCGAAATTCCATTTCTTTACCAACCTTTTCTTGTAAATTAATCTGATTCAATTCACAGAATCTCACGCTACACGCTAATTCTACTCTTCTTGTAATGGGATTCCATAATCGATATCCTTTCACATTTTCATCATATCCAACCAAAATACACTTTGTACTTTTAGCATCCAACTTCTGTCGTTTCTGTTTTGGAATATGAACGTATGCGTCTTCTCCAAAAGTCCGCAAGTGTCCCACTTTGGGTAATTTACCATGCCACACTTCATAAGGCGTTTTATTTTTAACACTACTACGGCCTGTCCGATTAAGAATGTAAACGGCTGTATTTACAGCCTCTCCCCAAAATTGAAGATCCATCTTCTTCGCATGAATCATTGTTCTTGCTGCCTCAATTACAGTCCTATTTTCCCGTTCAGCTGCACCATTTTGTTCCGGCGTGTAAGGTACTGTCCTTTGATGTCTTATTCCAGCTGCTTCCAGTATCGACTTCACATGCTTGTTGACAAATTCTGTTCCATTATCGGTTCTAAAGATTTTTAGCTGATGCCCCAAGACCTTTTCGGTTGCTTTAATGAACACTGACAACTTCTTAGCAACCTCCGACTTTTCCTTTAGCATGTATACAATGCGATAACGTGAATAGTCATCCTTTAACAAAAACATATACCGAGCACCTCCAAATGATGTAACTTGCATTGGTCCACAAAGATCAGCATGAATTATCTCCCCGCTCATGTTTGCTCTTTCTTCGCTTGACTTGAAAGATTTTCGCATTTGCTTTCCCAACAAACATGCTTCACAATTGAACTGCTCATCAATAAATGAAACTTCATTCGCTTTTAACATTTTACGTACATGGGTTAAATCTTGATGTCCAAAACGCCCGTGCCAATCCTTCAGTGTCTTCTTACTCTCGACTGCTAAATTCGCACTGCTTCCTTTCGAGACAATAGCTTTGAATTTCATCTTAAAAAGATTTCCTTCGCGAACTCCAATTGCTGCAGTTCCTTTTTCATTTGTAAATTTACATCCATTTCTATCCGATGTAAGACTAAACCCTTTATCCATTACTCTTGTTCCCGAAAATAAGTTACATTGAATACCAGGTACATAAAGCACATTCAAAAGCTCCCGTTTTATCCAATCCTTACCATTGTAACACATGATGTCAATTACTCCGCATCCAAGCGCTTTTATTATCCCACCATTTGCTACCTTGATATCCTTCCTTGGATCAAAACACTTAAAGTCCTTAAATAACTCAATACGCCCGCTCATGTGATCCGTTGCACCAGTGTCCAATAGCCAATCATTTAGATTACCTTTTTCGTTTTGAGTGCAAACAAAAGCTTCATTACCTGAGCCTTTACGCGAGTTCAATTTATTTATTTCTGGACAATCACGCTTATAATGTCCAGCCTTGTGACATCCAAAACACTTGAAATTTCCATTTCCTTTTGTTCCTTTTGACGCCTTTTGCACGTTGGCTTTTGACTTATCCCATTTAACACCTTTAGAGTACCTTCCAGCTTGCTGTTTTGCAACCAGCGCTTCAGCTGTCTCCTCATTTCTTGTGATGAGCCTGTCTTCCTCAATCACAAGTCGTGCTCTTAGATTATCCATTGTCCGCTCAGCTTTATTCGTAGAATCCCAAGCACTTCCAAATCCTATATATTCCTCCGGTAATCCACTTATTACCTTGAATATAATTAGCTCTTTTGGCAGTTCTTCACCAAAACTCCCGAGCTTGTGCACCATTTCTTCTACGCGAGCAATGTACGTCGACATATTCTCTGACAACTCTTTTTTAGACGAGAAAAACTTCTGGTAAAAGACCAATTTCATGACTTCACTTTTCTGTCCAAACACATTTTCAAGTTTCCTCCACATTTCCATAGCCGACATCGTTGTCTGAAAATGCTTAAGATGCTCATCACCTACCGATGTGCCAATAACCTTCTTGGCTTTCTTATCGGCTTTGATCCACTCCTTTCTTACACTCTCATTGGCTTCTGTATTTGCGGGCAATATCATTGAGCCTTTTACAACCTCCAGAACATCCATTGAATCTAATATCAGCTCCATCTTGAACTTCCAAGCAGGAAACTGTTCAGCATCCACTAGCTTTTCGATTCTTGTATTGTTGTCCTCCATGTTGTAAATTCACCAAGCGAAAACAAAAATGAAATAAAATAAATCCAAAAGTTTTAAAATTTCAACAAAAATTAGACCAGCGTTAGACCTGGGCCCATAACCTGTTTTAATAATAAAAAGTTGAAATTTTGTTTGGTTATTTTAAGTTAACAATTTTTATTTCTGGTTGTGCTCGAGGCGAGTATATGGAAAGGAATGCTGAAATCAGTCCTATGTGTTTCAGTCATTCAGTTGTGTGTTACTGAGCCTACTTGTGTTTCGAATATATTTCAATAAATTCTATTGTTCGGTATAAATGAGGATTATTTATGTTTTTTTTTATATTTTTTAATTATTTTTTTATTTGCTTGTAAATAATTTTATATTTTATTATATTTATTTATCTATTTATTCTTTGTCCCAAAGTTTTTGATCTTTTATCTATAATTCTATTTGAAATTACATTCAAGTTTAGGGAAAGAAAATAGCTTGGGTTAATCAATGAAAGTAAAAAAAAATAATTGTTATTATTATTATTATTACAGCTATTAATAATTCTATTGTTCGGTATAAATGAGGAATTTTTTTTATTTATTCTTTTAATTTTTTTTTTTTAAATTTTTTTTTTTTTTTTGTCCCAAAGTTTTTGATTTCTCAGTTCTAATTCTATTTGAGCCATATTTTATATTTTTTTTTTAACAGTTGTTACTTTACTCTAAAGTATTCCTTCAATTATTCCTTACATATTTTCCACTCAAGACTCTCTCACATCTTCTGCTCATCTCTAAACTGTCGTCTGCTTT
The DNA here is from genome assembly GCA_037043405.1 of Drosophila subquinaria. Classification (NCBI taxonomy): domain Eukaryota; kingdom Metazoa; phylum Arthropoda; class Insecta; order Diptera; family Drosophilidae; genus Drosophila; species Drosophila subquinaria. The sequence goes on from JBAMBL010000952.1 coordinate 186,779, forward strand.
ATTTGTCGAACAATTTCAAATTCGATTTATGAAATGAAATTAACTCGCAAATTTAATTGCATTTGCCTGTCGTGATGTTCTTCGACAGCATCCTGCAAGCGAAAATTGTGCAAGGAGAAAGGAGAAGTAAAGTATTGAACAGATAATGTCCTTATGGCAGAGGGACAATTTTTAATTGAATTCATTTTTGAATTTGAATTCATATCGCTTTCGCCATTTGCCTGTCTTTGTCTTATCTTATCGCAAATCAAAGACAAATAATTGTCAATGCATTGATCAATTGATGTTTGTCGAAATTAATTAAATTAATTAATTGAAAAGGAAAGGGTTGAAAATAAAGATGGGAAAAATAAATGAATATAATTAGATTAGATAAATATGCAAATTCTTAAACTTTAATCAGCTTCTCAACTTAAAGTTAAGCGGCAGTAATAAGATATTAAATTTATCTCTCGTTATCATGTATTTTTAGTTTATTTAATAAGTTTTCTTTGATTTGAGTTCATACTTATAATAGAAAAAGCTTTAAAAATAAAAACAAAACTTAGAATTTTCATAGAAAAAAACGAATTAAGAACATAAAATAAAATTTTAGTAGCTGTCTCTCTATTTTTCACTGTCTTGTTTAATTTTTGCCTCCCTTTTTCTCTATCTTTAGCTCTCTCTCTCTCTTCTCTCTCTCTCTCTTAATTCCTCCCTTTTCAAGCATTTATCAAGCTAATAATTGAGACATTCAATCAGTTTACTTCCCTTAGAATTGTTGCTTAGTGATAAACTACTTTCTATCTTTCTCGCTAACTATTTACTTCTCCCTCCCTTCCTCTCTCTCTCTCTCTCTCTCTCTAATGCTCTTTGCTTGATAACTTAACATCCTTGCGGCATGATGGCAATAAAAATTGCTATTGCCATAATTGCTAAGCGTCTATAAAGTTGTGAACGGCGCATTTACCACAACAAGTTACAGCACCCCAGTGTACACTAGTTCCCATTCTAGTTGTTGTTGTTGTTTTTATTCTCGTTGTTGTTGTTGTATATACACTATAAAAGTCGGTCTACCACTTGGGAGAGCAAAAGCACAAAAAATTAAAAAACAAGTCAAAATTTCAACTAAAAATTGCAGCGTTAAAATATTGCGCGAGTTCAAAAAGCTAAAAAGTTGAGCGCTCGTTTGCTGTCCGCTGTCCGCTGTACACCTCCCCCTTCTCCTCCACCCTCTGTCCACCTCAGTCAGTTCCCCAGCTGATCCACACACAAGGCTTTTAAAGGCAACTCCTGCTTCCTGATGCTTTTGGTGCAGATGAAGCGTGGCATTACATCAGTGACGTGGACCGGAAATTATGTAAATTTAAGTGTTTTGCCTTGCTGAATGCCTGCCTGTCTGCACCACGCCCCTACAGCCTCTGCCACTCCGCCCCCTTGCCACTCTTAGCATGGCAATGAAAACATGAAAGCAAAAACACGACGGCAATAACCAATAAAAAAAAGAAAGCAGCCAAAAAACACTGAAGAAAACAAGTATGAAAATATAAGAGTCGAGTATGCTCGACTTGCATATGCCCGGTAAAAATTAAAATCTTAGATATTTTACTATTTTTTAATGGAATTTTCTGAAAAGAGGTTAAACTGTTAATTCCTGATATTATTAATGCATGTATCGAAAAATAAGATTGAAAAAAATCTGAGAACTTGCATTTCATTTTATATTTAAAGTATTCTTAATTATTTTAATTTTTTTTGTTTGGAAATAATTTTTATTTTTGATTAAATTAATATAAAACTAGAGTTAAGAAATAAGAAATAGAAATGATTTTTATTCATGATGTCAATTAAAGAAGATAATGAAATAAAAATATAATTTAATATTTATTTAAAAATTTCTCATTTTTTCTCAACATCAATAATCAGGGGTGCCACAGGAATCGCTTTCGCTTGAAATTGACATAAATTTCATACAAATTTAAGTCAAATTCAAGTGAAAGCGATTTCTGTGGCACCCCTGAATATAAAGAAATACATTAGACATACTTTACATTAGACATACTTTACATTGTCACAAACATGTTATTCCCTATTCCCCTTTTCAATACCGGGTCTAAACAGCAACAAGCAGAAAACGCCGCGCGGCCCGAAAAGAAAGTTGCGCTTTTCCCAAAAATTTTCCACATTTGGTTTTGACTTTTTTCTCTCCTTGCTGTTGTTTTTCTTTTTCTTATTGTTGTTGTTTTTGTTGTGGCATTGGCTGTTGGGGCAGGGGGCGTGGCAAGTGTGGCGCGTTGCCAGCAAAGTTTTCGTAATTGTTTTTGCATTTGTGGCGCTCGCACACATTGAAAACAGTTGGGAAAACACAGTGGAGAGGGGTGGCAACTCTGGGGCAGAGGCCCAAATGTGTCCTTTGGTGTATTAAAAAGTTTTTAGAGCTCGCCAAACATTTGCGATTCCTCCCCGTTGGTCCTTTTTGCTCCTGGTTTTGCTTTTCCTCCTTTTGCTGCTCCTGGTCCATTGCCCATTAACATTTTATATGCAATTATGATTATTTTACCATTGTGCATTTGCGGTAATCTTTGGGGAGCAACCGCTTTCAACTTGTAGCCCAGCGAATTTAATGGGCATGTTAGGGCCAGGCCAACAACTGAGTTGGCCACAGTCGCAAGCGCTGTTGCCAATCGATAGACGGAAATGGGAAGGGTAAGGGGAGGGGAAGTGTTGCCACATGTTGCAGCCTCAACCGCCTGGAATTGCAATTAAATTTAATTAAATCAAAAAGATATATTTAGTGGACAGTCGATTAATCTCCGTGTTATGCATTGAAGATTATGAAGAAAAGTGTCAAGGAATCAATAAATAGAAATTTGCAGGTTTTTGAATTTAAATTGAGTAAAGTTAAATGTGGTATAAATTTAGAGGGTAAGTAATGATTGAAATGCATTTCTAATCTAGATCTGTAAAGTTTTTGCCGCAAATAAGAGCTATGATGAACTGGATTAACTTTTGTTTTAAATTTTTATTTAAAAATTATAGATAAAACATTTTTTGTTCAATTTTTATTTAATAATATAGTTACAAATAATTATAATAAAAACTGAAAAATAATTTTTATTTCAATTGCTAAAATAAAAATTGAAAATAAGAGTTAAATTAAAATTTTTAAATGAAAAATTTAATTATTATTTTATAATTTTTTTATTTGGATCGAAAAAAAAGTGTTTTCATTTAATTTTTGATAAAAATTAACAAATAACTTTTATTTAATAATTTATATTTTAAAAATTATAATCGTTTCGGTCCCTGGTTTTGACCGAGTTATGAGAGTATAAAATTAAAATTAAAGTAATTTTAAATTTATTTAGTCAACTCTCGAATAAAAATTAAATTTATTAAAAAT
>JBAMBL010000953.1:0-21471 GCA_037043405.1 Drosophila subquinaria
TTAACATTTTATATTTCTAACGATAGTATAAAGATCGATCATTTTGTGCGATATTTTTCTTTACTTTTGCAGTAAAGGTGTTGATAAATATCGATAAATACTATTTTCTGACTGATATTTTTAAGACGATAACACGAATATCGATATTTTTAAGCGATATTAGTGTATTGAGTAAAAATCATATTTTATTCTATTTTTCTCAATACAAGATTGTTAATAAATCATAGAATATTGATTAACATTAATTATTTTTAACGATAATAAAAACATCGATAATTTTGTGCCATATTTTTTTTACCGTTGCCGTAAAGGGTTGATAAATATCGATAAATATTATTTTTAGCTATATTTTGCAGCGATAATACAAATAACGCTATTGTTGATCGATATTATTCTATTGTATTTTTCTTATCGAGATGTTATCGATATTGATATTCTTAAAAATACCAACATTTTTAAAATAACATGGGGTTATAAATGTTGAAAATCTGATATCGATTAACATTATTTTTAAAGATAATAAAAAAATCGATAACTTTGTGATATTTTTCTTCAACTTCGCCGTAAAAAGATCTTGATTAATATCAATAAATTATATTTATAGCGATATTTTTCAACGACAATACAAATTACACTTGTTGATCGATATTATTGTATTGTATTTTTCTTATCAAAGTGTTATCGATATTTTAACGAATATTGACAGCCCTACCTGGCGGTCCAGTCCGTATAATCTCCGGCGCCATATACTCCAAAGTGCCACAAAAGCTGTGCGCACGATATTCATTCTCGGCGGAGAGTATCTTGGACAGGCCAAAGTCGGACAGCACAATGTGTCCATCGCCATCGAGCAGAATGTTCTCCAGCTTAATATCGCGGTAGATAATGCCCAGTTGATGCAGCTGCTCCAGCGCCAACACCACCTCGGCTATGTAAACGCGCACACGCGACTCCTCGAAATGCTCCGCATGATAGAGATGCGTAAACAACTCGCCGCCATTGGCAAAGTCTGTAATGCATTAAAATTTAATTATCATATTTAATTAATTGAAAAAATCCTTGACTTACCCAGCACCAAATACAGCTTTGAAGATGACTGAAATGCGTAGTGCAAACCGACCAGAAACGGACTGCGCTGCACTGCCTCCAGTACCTAAAAATATACATTTTTGATAAATATTTATTAAAATTGTAACGATTTGAGCTTTTATTATAAACATAAAAGTTTTCCCTTTTTAAACTGCCACAGTATCGATTAAAACACGCGCGCAAGTTTATCGATAGCTTTTTGCTAGTTTGCTTTGCTGCTTGTATTTGCCTTTGTTGTTGTTGTTATTTTTATTATGCTTTCTTTGTTTATTTATGCGTTCGTCGGGCTTTTTTGTTGTTGATAGAGACCGTTTTGATTGAGCAACTAACTGTACACTGGGTACAAAACAGCTGTTTGGGAAATTTTGGTACAATAAAAAATACCCAAACACTGCAAATTGCCTCAGCAGGGAAATTTATTCACATATGTACATACTAGATCTTCAATTTGTCTGTGAAAGAATTATTATTCCACCTTTAAATTTCATATTGAAATTATTTACTTCATATTTCTCTTTTTATTTTATTTGCGCACTTAGACAATGGCAAAGCATCTCTTGTTGTTGTACAACTTTCACATTTTTACGACTTTATTCCTTTCCATTTTTGGCAATAAACAACAACAATTCATGAAAAATGAGCCGGCAATCACTGTCCTCCTACCTCTCTCTCTCTCTCTCTCTGTCTACCGCTGGCAAATCTGGGTTAGTAGCACAAGCGTCATAGTCACCGTTATGTACCTTGGCATAAGTACAATTATAAGTGCGTAAGAGAGATAGCAAAGGCGAGAGACAACAACAAAGAAACATACAAATAAACGAATGCACTGTTTTTAAAGCCATAAAAATGATTTAGCCAAATGATGTGCCCTTGTTGTTATATCTGGCCAACACTCTCACTCCTGCTCTTGCTAGGCCAGCTACACCTGTTTGCAGTTATTTAACCAAGTTTTGCATTAGCTTTTCTATTTTTCAATGCCGCGAACCGGTCGTGATTGCACACATACAAACAGAAATTTTAATATACACACACACACACACACACAGAAATGTATACGTAGTAGATCAGCTTTGACTCTGTCTCTCATTCTTGCTCTTGTTGGCATCCCGTTAGCATTTTGCCGGTGCAACAAGTTGAGCGAGCTTTGTATGTGTATGCGTATGTGTGTGTGTGTGTCTTGAGCACGTTTCGATTCTCACTACGTTTTTGTTTTTGGTTACTTCTGCAGCTCTCTTCTTTTCTTATTTTCTTTTTGGTGTACGTGCAGCAACTGAAGGTTTCATTTCAATTAGCAACGGTAAATGTAGCTTTTGATTTACACACGTTTCGGTAGCATTGAAAGGGCTTTCTTACTTCTTCTTGTTGCTCGTTACTCTTTGCACTTATTCCCACTTTTCACTTACCACACGTTCGGTTTTTGTATGCTCAGCCGTTTTGCGCTTTTGCACCACTGTTATCTTATTGAGAACCTTCATGGCATACAACTTGCCTGCATCGTGTCTGGTCAGTTTGCGTACCAGAAAAACGCGTCCATACGCTTTAAATATAAATAAATGGTTAATTAATAAATATATTTATTTTATTACTATTTTTATTGCTTACCGCCCGTGCCAAGCACGCGAATGATTTTGAAATCATTTAAGCACACACGCTCATCGCTATACAATTTGACTGTAAAAGAAGAAAACATAAAAATTAAAATCAATGCAATTGAATTAAAATCATCCCAGCAAACATTTGGGCGATTGTACAATCGTCCATCGCCAAAAAAGAGTCTTCTGCGATTCGCGCAGGAGATTAATAGAAGATGAATCTTCCCAGACGATTGTTTAGCGATAGAAAGCTATAAATAGAAAAAAAGTAATGTGGCAAAGTCTTCTGCGAGTCGCGCACAAGTCTATTGGAAGATGAATGCTCCACGTCTAGAGCAATTTAATTCAGATTTTTTCTAGTAGGCTAAAGTGTTGATCCCGTAGCTCACTAGTTAGAGTTGCCGACTCCGAACTCTAAATTCCGAGGTTCGAATTCATTCCCCTGTCGTGCTAAAACTGTTGTTACATAATCTACTGTGACAAATTCGTGGACCAACAAAGAAAGCTCTTTGGTTACCTCGCAGAAGCGCGTCTTAAAAAAAAAAAAAAAAAAAAATTTTTTTTTTTGAAAGTGAGCAACTTCTGCGACTCTTCTTAGGAGAGTCGCGGAAGAGTCTTTTAGAAGACTCGCAAAAGAGTCTTTCCGAAGTGTCGCGGAAGTGGCTCACTCTCTAACAAAAGGAGATCAAAAAGCGATTAGAAGGCGATGTCGCCTGAAACTTTTAGGCGAGTCGCCTGAGACTCTCTGGCGATTGAAATTGTTTGCTGGGATAGAGAGCAATAATGACAGCAAGAGAGCAACTATAATCAATACACAAACATTCACACACTTACGCCAAAGAGAGAGCGGGAGAAGAAGCAGTGAGGGATAAGAACGCGCGAGAGTCAAGTGCTTTAAAACTATGCAATTGTTTGTTTAACTATTGACACATGTGATTAGTATTATCGCAATTAAGTAGGAACGCAGCACGTGCGACTCTATACAAATATAATTGTATACAAAGAATATTTATTTTCTGCTATCAACATACATACATACAATACAAATGCACAATAACAAATCGCATTGCTGCAGGTGGCTGACCCACTCAGAGCGGGTGGAGAGTGTGCAAGCAGAAAAGAGCAAAACGTCTACGCAGCAGCCAATCAAATACGGCCTCTGAACCAACTCTCTCTCCCTTCGACTTTATGATGCCTACAGCCTTAACGGTTCATAGGCCCTGTCTAGTATTTTGACAATTTACATTCCAGACACAACATTTGCACATTATGCATAGAATATATTTTCTCACTCTCGGCAAAAAAAATTAAATAAGAAAAACATTGTGGACAATCATTTAATAAAATTTCCCAAGTGACTAATAATTCTTTGACCTCGCCCCCACACTCGACTATTGACGAATAACCCACTGTATTTGACAGTCGGGCAGAGAGGAGAGAGCGCCAACAAGTGAAAGAGATAGAGTGGGCGGGAGAGAGCGAGCGAGTTGAATGCCATTGCTGGACATTTGTCCTTGAACCTGTGGCCTTTTCTTCTTCTTCTTCTCCTTCTGCGAGTTTCATTTGTGTTTCTTACTCATTTCATCGGAAATATATGTAGATGAATGAGAAGTGGAACAAGTGAAGAGTAATAATACAAATTTGTCGATAGATGGCGTGCATTCAACTTCTGTTTCAATCAGAATTTTAACTTGTTGTGAAATGTTTACACACAAGCCAAAAGGTTAATGAAATCACCTTGCTATAAACCAGTTACATATTATATTTTTTTAATATAGTATATTTAATTTTTAAAAATACGAGTTGCTAACACGCGTCGGAAATTTACATGTGCGAATTCATGTTTAAAGGGTACAATGAACCGTGTAGTGACTCTTTCTACCCCTTTCCTCCTTCTATGGATGTGGGGGAATGAATATTAAGAAAAAAAATGTTTTTGAATGGCTAACAAATTTATTGATCCAACAAACACAACATGCAATTGTAAGGAAAACTTGTGAAACTATTGAATACAAGTCGTGGACATTGAAATTATTAAAAATTAAAATACAATCAGAAAATATACAATTAAGAAAATAATATCCAAATGAAAAGTTCGAGTTATGGAGACTTTGTCTCATGGAATTATTTTTTTTAATGTTTGTTAACGCTATTGCCACTAGATTTTTCAACTTTCAACTTTAAGTACAGTAGAAATTCCTTAACTCGAACTTCTATAAATCGAATTTCCTCTAACTTGAACTTAAAAGTTTTAAAAGTTTGAGTTATAGAAATTCGAGATATGGAAGTTCGACTGTATTTAAAATTAAAAAGTTAAAAACAAAAATTTAAATGATGAAATTGAAATCTATTTAAATTTGACGAGTACTTTAGTTATGTATATTGTAAACTTTGAATGCACTGATTAAAGAATTACCAAGAAATCTTATCAGTAATTGCTAAGGCGACTGAAAGAAATTAGTGATATGGGCTTTGTTTATTAGTGTTTCTTCTCTTTCTCGCTCTCTGCTCTTTTTAATTTCAATTGTTTAACAAAATAAAAACAACAACTAATATGAATGTACTGTTGAACAAAAATAAAACTGCAATGACAACACGAATAACTCTATGTGTGCTTGAAAACTTGTTTTCTTTTTTATAATTGCTATCAAAATGATTATCAAAAATTGCACATTTAACAAAAATAAATGTTTATCATCGGCAATTTTAATAATTGTTTATTGGAACACTTTATTTTTAAACCGCAACAAGCAATATCTGGCCTTGCCGAGCGATATTTGTATGTTAGTATCTTTTTTAAGCAGCTTTTCAATTGTTGAACCACAAAATGCGGTTTCTGTTGTTATATCTTTTAAATTCTTAGGCGAAATGTGGAAAATATATATTTTTAAAATATGGAAAACAGCTACAAGATTGAGCTACTTAAGTAAATTTTGAAAATTCATTTATCTTTAAATTAAATTAAACAAGCACAAAAATGTAGATATTTTTTCTGTATATCAAGCTGTCGTATAAACTTGGTATGCTAGAAGGTTGTCAAATCGTGTGCGTTGCTGTACACACAACAGAAAGCGCACAGCTGTGCACAGAGTCCATGACACGCACACAGGCACTCAGCTGAAGCACTACCATTACAGAGAGTAAGTTCTTCACTCTCTCACTCTCTTTCTGACTTTGAAATAAGAGAGGGTTACGACAACAGCAAGATCGGTTGACTGCAGCAGCACGTATGATAACAGAAAGGCAGCGCAAGGGGGAGAGAGAGAAGGAAGGTTGCCGCTCTTTCTATTTATCAGACTTGCTCTCGTGTCAAGTTTCGACTTATGCTCAAAGGTAAATAGCAAATTGTCAATTAGGCGCCAAAGGCAAACATGTTTTGCATACATACACAAATTCTATGTATGTAAATATACAAAGTTGTTGCTGGGACAATTTGCAGTGCCAAGTTCAAGTAAATCAATTGCCTATGTACACACAACAAAATACATACATACATATGTATACACTTATGCATAGACAGTCAACGTCATGTCCGATTGTCAAATGTTGTTGTTGCTGCACTGTGGTGAATTAAGATGAGTTGAGTTCAAACTTTGGGGTGAATTCCAGCGGGCGAATGCACAAACACCCAAACATACATACACACACATATTTCTACACGTTTTACGTTTGTCTGCCAAAGTATGTCAAGGTTAAATGCATGTGCTCCACTTTTGAAAGGATTGCGAGAGAGCGGCAGAGGACGAGGTCGTTGTCATGTTGCATTGACCACTCACCACCCCCGCCCCATTCCTTATCAAATGCCAACTTTTGATAAGCAAAAAAGCTGAATTTAGTGGAAAGAAGGTCGAATAAAAAGCCAAATTTTTAAACAAAAAAATTTAAAAAAAATAAATAAGACAGTTGGATTTCTTTAAAACAAGAGTTAGTTGCTCTGAAATATCAAACTTAAAGAAAAAGATAGATTTGACGGGCAAAAAGCTGTTCTGCCAACACTGGCAATAGATCAATTACACGGTGCTACAGTCAAAAAACTTCTGGAATGCGACATAGCGTAGGTTGTAAATATAGTTAATTTTTTGTTGAACATCAAAATTTTAAATTACGGTAAAGAAAACCGTTTTTTTTAAGTTGATGGAGCTAAAAGATCCTATGCATTCTACAATACATTGTAATAAATTGTGAAAGTGAAAAGTAACACCTTTCTAACGGTATATTACACTGCAATCTCGGATAAATATTGAGGGAGCTATATGTAAAAATATAGAAATTTTTAGTTTTTTTTTGCGACTTTACCGTACTTTGAACGTAAATTAATAAGTTAAATTTGTAGAAAGCAATTTACTTTTGATGTGCAGTTTCAAAAAACATTTAATTCTGCGTCTTCTGTACTTTAGTTTATTAAAATCGAGTAATATTTAACTGAGCTATTCAACTTTTCAGAAAAAAAGTCATGGAAAAATACTAAGTTTATCTACTAGAAATGGAAAATAGGGGGAGTGGGAAATGGGGCAAATATGACGCGAATATCAACATATTGAGCAATTTTCTCTATTATAGCTTCGCTAATTATTGTCCGATTTTAGAAAATAGACACGTTTTACTCGTTAAAATGTGTTCTTTTTAAATAATAATACAAGTTTAAGTGGTTTCTAACAAAATAGTGTTCAAAAACATCACCAAAGTCAAAAAATGTAAATGTACCTACAACCTGCGCTATGTCCCGTCCCATTTCATTTTATTTATTTTATTTTTTGTAGCTCCGTGTTATTTATACGGATTTATTAAATTTAATTCTGCCAATTTCCCGCTGATTTTAATTTATCCGCAAGTTAACTTTCAAAATTGCTAGATTTGGCGGTAAAAAAGCTGCTCAATTGGTCAACACTGATCCATATAGCCTGTCATAATTTTGCGAATACAAGTCTAGACATATTTACTCACCATAGGAACGCAGGTCAGTCACGTATTCCAAATCCCGCTGATGCGCCTCATTATCGAGATCCAATGGAGTGCTGTTGCTCGTGGGCATCGTGTATGTTGTGGGTGGTGTGGCAGCTGCTGCTGCTGCCGCCGCCGCTGCTGCAGCCGCTGCCGCCGCAGCTGCGTTGTTGTTGTTGCTGTTGTTATTGTTATTGTTGGCTTGCCTAGTATTGCTAGTGGTGGCAGTTGTTGTTGTTGTTGCTTCATTGATTTCCAGGTCGCTATCCTCCTCCGTTTCTTGGTCATCATAATATTCAACACACTCATTCTCCTCCTCGCTCTCCGCATCCGAAATGCACACAACATCCGGCGATGCGGCGAGCGGTGGGTAGACCGGTGACGCGGGTGAGGGGGGTGTGGGTATGGTGGATATGTTATTACGGTAACTGTATTCCAAATCTGCTCTTGTTGTTGTTGTTGTTGTTCCTGCGGCGCTCTGCTTCTTCTTGTTATTGTTGTTATTATTATTATTGTTGTATTGACGTCCATTTGCGTTGCTCTTCTTGCTGCTGTTGTTGTTATTGTAGTTAACCGTTTTGCTGTTGTTGTTGTGACGCCCACTCGAGGAACTGGAAGTTGTCATCGTTTCCACTGCATTCGCTTGATGCTTCAGTTTGACACTTTTACTGCTGATTCCGTTGGTCAAGTGCTCGTCGTCGCTCTGCCGACGTCGTTTTGTTGATTTGCTTCCATTTCCATTCGTCGCATGTCCATTCATGTGTTTCACCATTTCATTATCCTCTCGCTGAGGCGGCGGCGGCGGCGGTTTGCGTCTGCTCTTTGCGTTGTTGTTGTTGTTGCTGCTGCTACTGCTCCCGCTAACAATTTGCTGTTGTTGTTTTTGCAGACGACTCATATTGTTCCAGTTTGTTTAGCGTTGCGTGACGGAATAGATACTACGTATTATGCCTTACGTAGTAAATCGTAGCTGTTAATTGATATAACTGTTGTTTAGGTCGATTGGCAGCAGCTGATTATCATGTCGCCGTTGGAGAAAAAGAAATGCAAAGAGAGCAAGCAATTCTTATGCACGCTCTCTCTCTCTCTCTTTCTCCTTTTTTCTTTTGGCTGGCCATACACAAACAACAATATGGTACAGTTTGGACTAGAGATGAGCGCGTGTGCAATTGAACACGACGCAAATTTTAATAAACAAGTATTTCGCAAATATATTATTTATATTTTTTGATAAATTTCTAATAACAAATATATGTTTTTCAAATAAACTGACTTATAGGAATCGTATTATCAAACAATGTATCACATTCCAATATTTCTCCAATAAGCAAGTACTTTTAATTTACATAAATGATACATTTTTTTATTTAGTTTCGCGCATTGCATACTTTCCACAAAAAACGCACCACGCGCTCACCTCTAGTACAGTTTGAGCACAAGCACCGCCGACTGAAAACTCTTTAGAAACAACTACAACAATTACAACTCACCTCAAGGCAACAAAAGGCGCAAATGTGTCGGCAATAACAATTTAGCACAATTATGTTTTGCATTCGTTTTAATAATACCTTTTTTGGTTGCCAGGCGTTATTTATATATTACCTATATTTTGTTTGCAGTTTCAAAGCCCTGGCTTAAATATTATTTAACCATTTGTTAATAAAAAAAATTGTGAATATCACGAATCTCATCAATTGCGTTTTGCGCTTGCTCTTCGTATGCACTATTTTTTTTTTTGCCTTTTTGCTGTGGGTCTTTTTCTTATTACGCTCGCACAAACACTGATACACGCAGGCGTTTTTCGGCTACGTTTCACGTTTGTTTTGTTTTGACTTGCAGTTTCGAGAGCGCAATAAATCCGAATTATTTTTATTTCCAATTGACGATATAATCAATTTCTATAGTATTACAAACTATTTAGATACTTTTATACATAAATATGTATAATATGTGTGGTTTTTTACAAGTTTTTACCGCCGCTTTCTACTTCATATACACACACACACAAGCACACACATATATGAACCAACACCAATGCGACGCGACGCTCTTTGCCATCTGCTTTGCGCTCTCATTCTTTCCCACTTATTTGCTGTTGCATCGACAGTATAGCACACGTTTATAATTGTTGAAAATGTATTTGCAAGCCCGCATTTTTCTCAATCTGTTGCGACTGCAGATTGGTTATAAACAAATTGTAATATTTACTTATTTATTCACTCGGGTCTTTGGTAATTTCGATAATTGCCCGACGGCGCGACCGAACACATTGAAGTTATTTATAAAATGACTTGATACGTACAGCAATCGATATATTACAATGTATTACAACACTGACTACATAGGTATCGATGATTTCGCCAATAATATATGCACGATCGAATCAACATGTATTGAATATTACCAAAAAGCTGCGATCAAAGTGTTTTATAATACGGTTACTTTTAACTGCATTTTTCTTATTTATTTGTTATGCTTTTATAACGAAATAACATAAATTAAGCAAGAGAATGAAAAATGCGATAACACTCTTAGTGACTATCGTATATTTTATTGTAAACGAGAGCACAGCTGTTGCTTGCATTCACAATAGGTTTTCCTTTGCTGAAGAGTTGATTATCGTTAATCGACAAGCCACCACTTTTTAAAGCGGGGTATGCAGCTCTGCAAAATTTATTAAACTAAAGTTTTAAATGTATTTAAATTTGGAATTTGTTTATTACGATTTAATTAATATTTGACCAAGATATCTGGAAGGCTCTTGCGTTCCAAATCCGGCACCTGGCAATCTGCCGCCGCATAGCCGACGGCAAGCAAAATCAGTAGTTTCTCATTCGCGGGTCTATCGAGCAATCGCCGCAAGGCAGGTCCGCAGTTCAGGGGCGTTGTGACCAGGGAACAGAGGCCAGCTGCTTGGAGAGCGCACAGCAGGAAACCGGCAGCAATAGATGTGGATATTTCATTGTAGTAGTGCAGCTTCTTGCGACCATCGTCAGTTGTGCCGTGCGTTTGCTTGAAGATCAGGATGAGAAAAGGCGCTTCAGTCAGATACGGCTTCGTTGCCGTAGTTTGCAGGGGTCGAAGGTCAGTCACCCACTGAGCGTGCATCCGTGTGCTGTAGTTAATCTGCTCCTCCTGCTCTACCAACTCGCGCACCGCTCGCTTCATCGCCAACTGCTCCACAACACAAAATGTCCAGGGCTCGGTGTGTGCTCCACTTGGCGCTGTTCCCGCCGCCCGAATGCAATCCTCAATTACATGAATCGCAGGTTTCCGATTGGCATCAAATGATCGCACACTGCGTCGTCCTCTGACTTGGTCATAGAAACGCCTGGCGCCATCGGGATTAAGATTCCCGCCCGGCACAAAGGGCACATGTGGTTTCTCCTCCAAAGCGGGCTGCAGTGCATCCTTATCCTCCTGTGGAAAGTCGACTGAGAACAAGATTTGATTATAAAAAAAGCCGAAACAGATATTGGTTCCGTTTCTGGTACGTTCCAAAAGAACTATTTCGGTTCCGGACCTAAATATGAAACGGTTATTTTCGGGAAACAGAACGATAATAGTTATTTGAGCTCGACTCTGCGATACCCTGTACTCGGTAGCTATTCAGAAACTTAATAGACCCTTTGTACTTTTTAAGAACAGGTTATACACTTAGGAAAATAAGTATAAGTAACATACTTTTAACAAAAAAGATTTGATGCAGATTTCTTAAAATAATCTTATTATTTGAGTTCCGTTTGAATGATTCAAAAATTTCTTTTACCCATTTACTTTTCAACTTTTTTCCTCGGTCTCAAACATAAAATATTTTTATGCAACAAAATTCTTCAAAAAAATTCTAAGAGTGACTGCAAAAAAAAATCAAAAATCTCTTCGGTAGTATTTTTTATGATTTTTTGAAAATAGCTTAAAATTCCTCCTACAAAAGTGGCTTTTTAGCAATTTTTTTTAAATAACTTCATCAACATATACTTATGTATTTCCCTGAGTTATGTACAAAATTTAATGCTGATTACCTGCAATATCTTCCTCGCCAGCCAACTTGACAGCATTGATAGAGCGCTTTCTTTTATATTCCCTGATGTATTTAATGCTCAGAGCAAGAATCAGACCAAGAAGAACACTAGGCCAATGCTTCAGAAACTTGGAACTGTTTAAAAGATCTTCCATCTTCGCTCGCTGCTGCAGAGAAACTGCCAAGCGATAAGCGTGCCAGGCAATAACTTTCGCTTATCTTATGATATTTGAATTGGGGCCGACAATCAGCTGACTGATAAGAGGGATTAATCAGCAGGGGATTAATCAGCCACGCTTGCAGCAACAATAGGGACACTGGGTGGCCCTCGATGGACCGCGTATACGACATCTTGGAGCCTCCTCCCTAGATTCTTCGCGTTTCCTACAAATGACATTCAAAGGGCATTTGCAAATTTGCCGTATTACAGAGTTATTTCCTCCATTGTTCTCCGGATCTGATTTGCTGTGTATCAAATTGCGCTTTTGCACTTCCCTTAAAATTTCTATGATGCGCCACTTGGCATCAAAGTAAATGAAATCAGGCGACGAGCTGAGCTCCATTTTAATCATATCGCAAAGAATTTGCAATTGTTCCTGATTGCCATTCGATATTCTTGTGGAATTGGCATTGGTCAAAGTTTCTGGACGGGATGTACTTGACGTTTGTGCTCGATATTGATTACAAGAGGCCTCACATGGCTCCCGATCTTCAATACCCTGACAAGGTGTCTGGGAGACTTGCTTTTGAGGCACAGAGGGAACTTCTTCAGGAGTTTTACTGGAGTTTTCTTCTTGGGAGACTTGCGATAGACTGGTTCTTTCCCGACTCTTGGATTCGGACTGTAAAGATTTATCTTCTTTTAAAGCCTGTGATGTCTGCTCTTCCAACGGTTCCTTTATAGTTGCATCAAGAGCTTGATTCTCCAGCTTTTCTTCTTTTTTCTCGGCTTTATTCTTCTTTTTGCCAAAGCACATGAATTGATTGCCATATAAAGGTGGTGTATTCAGAAGATTTCTACCCGCAGCTGGACGAACAATGTGACTTGAATTTTCCCGCACTCCAGTTAGATAATTAGGCTGTACCTCTTCTTCTTCTGCTTCAGTTACTTCCAGCGCAGATTCCTCCTCATTTGTTGGAGTGTTGACTTTATTTGAATCTTTAGAGGCCAAGTCTTTGGAGCTTCTCCTACTCCAATCCGTGCCATCAGATGTACAACTTTTGGTCTCTTCTATAAAGACAGGAACACAGGCTCCGCTCTCCCATTTAAAGTCCAAAAATGGCACCAAAAACAGAAATTCACTGTAGTATTTTATGGAAGGCAATACAAATTGGCCAAAACGCCGTTGTCTGTTCTCAATAATCGTATATTCCCGCTCAAAGAGCAAACGCAACTCATAGAGCAGACTTTGGAGTTCATGGCTTGTTTTGTTGGAAAATTTAGCAGCAATCTTGGAGTAACACATATCCTCGATGATACGATTTCCATAATCTGGATGTTGGGGATCGTACAGATTTTCACAAGCCTGATAGAGTCGAATTAATTTGCGTACATCATTTTCTTCTAAAGAGGAACTGGGATAAATTTGAATTCTGCTCAATTCTGTTTGTTTTCGAGCGAGTTTTTGTTTACTGGCATTAGTTTTATGCTTAAAACGGGGCAGAAATGGCAAGAGTTTTAGGAATCCCCGAATTCCATGGGATTTTTCGCTGGAAATCGTTTTGTGATAATTTCCCGACTGTTCATAAGAACTTTGATCACTGGAAGCTGCATTATTTGGAGCACTGGAATTTGACGGTTCACTTGAGCTATTGGACATTTTGGAATTTCGGCAGCCCTTCACATTTTTCGGCATTCCTCCTCTGCTGGAAATCGACTTCGACTGATTGCTGGCGATCGTGGACATCGTTTCGGAACGCTTGAAAGAGTTTTGTTTGTGATTTGGTTCCATGTTCAGCTATTTGACGTTTTAGCAAGTAGATTGTGGAGTTGGTGTACAAATTGGGCACGAAGTTCTGTGAAGGCGGCAGCATAATTACTTTTCTATTTTAATTTTGTGACATTATCTAAGCCAAACAAAAAACAAATTGGAAGTATTTAATGTGCCGTTAAAACAGGACACTGGAATATTTTTGATTTTGTGTTCAATGCAGCCCTGATCAGCAGCAACAAGGCAATAGCATTTCGATTAATTTGTATCGGCAGCTGTTTATAACAGTTCAATGTTAATTTGAAGCTGCTGTTAAATAACAGCAGAGCTACAAATGCAATTTGTGGGAAATTCAAATGTGAATTTATTTTTTATAATAATAAATAATTAATGAAACCATTTAAATTACAAATTATATAAAATAAATGTGATAATTTCTGTGAATGTCCCTTTAAAAAACGATTTATAAGACAATCGAAAGTATTTATTTCCCTTCACTTCTTTATACTTTTCTCCAAAATGAGCTAACGAATATACGCAAAGTGCCGTAACAGAACTCAGAGCGCAAAGGAAATAGAATAAGAACATTTGGGCAAGCAAAACAAACAAACAGTTCAGTTGAACAAAAAAGAGCAAAACAGAGCAACTGAACAAGACTGAGCAACTGAGCAAGTGAGCAGAAAGAGCAAGTTGGAAGGAACATGTGTTCACTTGCTCACTTCGGTGAGCAACTCTTTTTTGTTCACTCACTCATGAGCAACCCAACACAACAACAATAAAAAAACAAAACAAAAAAGTTACGTGAAACATAAATGGAAATAAGAAAAAAAAAAAGTAAATGACATCGAATATCAGAGAACTTGTTGTAAATCTCACACGTCAGCATCGTTAATTAAGGTCATCATTTAATTTGATTCAGAGCTGGCTATGAATTTTTCAATGTGGTTTTGGCATGTGACGTTCCAACACTTGAATTAGCTGCTAAATCACGCCGGGGGTGTTAATTACATAGTTAAAACTCCAGTTAAATAAAAAAGAAACGTATTCACATACCAAATACACACCCGGCAATTCAGCAATAAATAGAACAGACTAAATTTAACGTTTAGCAATACACACACACACACATACACATGAAAAGTGCAATAAATCAATGCTCAGCTGAGAGAAGGCGGAAGTGACCAAAACAGAAACTACAACAAAGAAACACAAGAAGACTGAGGCAGAAGGCAAGCAGCAAGTAACGGAACATTGTAGACGATTTTTATTCTTTACTCTTTCAACAACTTGAACAAAAAAATGGACGAGGTTTTCTCATTGCACATGGAAAAACTCGATGTTTACGATGGTTAGTAAATATGTATATATATTATGTGCTTAAAAATATGTAAATAATATTAAGTAAATTAGAATTAATTGTTCATTTGTCATTTTGTATCGTCGTTGTCCTCGTTATCGTCAACGTCGTTGTTCTTCTGATTATTGCCGTAATCGGAGTTGTTTAGAATTTCATCAATGAGACGATCCTGATCCTCGTTCGTCCGTCCCTTGATGATCAATTTGCGCAGCGTACTAATGTGACCCTTTTCGGATTTGATTTGTTGCGTTAGCATTATATTCTCCACCTTCAATTTCTCTATGCGCTCCTTTCGCTCCTCGGCGGATTTCCTTGTCTTCTCACGTGTGCGCTGCACTGCCTATAAGTAAATCAAAAATGCTGTAGATATTACACAAATTTAAACAATTTCCCTGTAGCTATTTTTAGGAATCGACATGGTGAAGTAATAACAAGGTTACATAGTAGTCACTCAACACCAGTGCTGTTAACATTTGACGCAAGCAAAAAAAGTTGGCAAAAAAGTCGAAAGAGCCGCAGATTTTGTCAATTAAAAAAAGCAGTTTAAATATAATATAACTTTTTTTCTGTTAGAAATTTGAAACGAATTTTCATAATTTTTGGAATCTTGAAAATATGTGCGCAAAAAAAGTCCAAGCGATTTTGATTCTAAAACACCGAAAACTCGTTAGATTGTAAGCAACTTAAATAAAAAAAATCTTTTTTTTAACATATTTTCAATAATAAACAAAATAATAACCACGCAGAAAATATACAATTAAGGATCCATTATCCATTCAAAATGATTTATAATTTATTTATGAAAATGTGAACATGTTTTTCACAAAATATTCCATTTCTGCTGTTTTCAAATTTTTCCCGCAGTTGAAAACAGCTAGATTTGACGGGAAATAAGCTGTTCTGGCAACACTGCTCAACACAGCCTTTGTATATCTCTTTCACTATTTCTCCCATTGTCAATACGTCACTTTGTTCGTAAATTCACCTTGCTCTCTCTTTTTTGATCACTTGTTTACACTTACCTCATTATTCTTCTTTCTTTTCAACTTGTATGCGGGATCCTCGGGACCTGGACTTGTATCATTGCCGCTGTTTCTTGACGTCCCCGCCGCCGCAGTACTTCTTCTGGCTGGCATTCTCTCGGTGATAATTTTAATTTGTATTTAGCTTAATGCTATTTCTGTTTAACAACAGCAAAACGAAAACGAAAACAAAATGTAGCCAACAAATGCAAGACGTTGTGAAATTACAACGCGAATGATGTACCAAAGCGTAATTGTAAAACATATGTGCCCTCATGTGCGCAAGTGTTGAAAAACGAGGCAAATTAGAGATGTGGTATTATACAATTAATTTATCGCGTTGAATGTACTAACAAAAAATGCATTACAACTGTAGCATAATTTATTGTACAATTAGTAAATGAAAATAATATTTAGTGCCCTCCCTCCCTCCAAACGATTATGGTTTTGCTCAGAACGTGGTATTATTTTTGCCGTTATGTTTAAAGAAAAAAAAAACTATTAGTTAATACAATTTGTTTGTAAAGACTGATTTCTTGTATGTAGTTGAGTAAGATCCGAAAGTTGAACGTAATAAATTTTAAATCAGATGCTAAAACCATGTGAACAATGTGAAATGTAATACGTATTATTTAATAAATGTTTTGAATTTATCAATTGGCGCGTTTCTAAGCGATACTTATCGATAACATACTATACGAAAGTGTGGTGCATTTTGCAACACTTGATCGCAATTGCAAATTGCAAATTATTTTTTGCAACCGGCTTGTAAGATGTCTTCGCCTGCGCCGCCAAAATCGCCCGAATTATCAGATAAAAACAAGAAATATGATCGACAAATCAGGTAAATAAATGCTGACTTATTAACTTTGTAATTGGAGTGACTGAAGTGTCATCGCAGACTTTGGGGCGAGCACGGACAGACATTGCTGGAAGCGGCAACAATTTGTGTGGTCAATGTGACGGCCGTGGGCTGCGAGACGGCAAAGGGACTCGTACTGCCCGGCATTGGAGGCTTCACTGTGGCCGACGGCAGCACCGTAAAGGAGGAGGATCTGGGCAACAAGTAAGTGGACACACAGTTCAGGTCAAGTAATTGTTTTGGCAAAGGCAAAAGTACCCAACAGGGAGAAGAAGGTATGTTACATTTGTGAGAAACATTAGTGTTGCCCAACTTAAGGGCCTAAAAAAGCTAGATTTGCGTTTTTAAAACAAGCTAGAAAAGGCTAGAAAAGCTATATATAAAGCTATTTTAGATAGATTTTAAGGAAGAGCACTTCCAAGCAGTGTTGCCCAACTTCAGAGCCTGAAAGAGCTAGATCTGCATTATTAAACAAGCTAGAAAAGTGTAGAAAAGGTATTTTAGATAGATATTGAGCGATTTCTTTCGCTTTATCAAAACTTACATTACTTGACCAATTGAATTGTTATTTCCCGCTTAATTGTAATGATTAAAAGCTTGCCAATAGTTTCTTTTTAGATGGCAGTTATTTGGGCAAATCCAAAGCTCTGGCCTGCAAGCAGCTGCTGCAGGAGCTCAATCCGGATGTGAACGGCGATTATGTGGACGAGAGTGTTGATTACATATTGGCGAATCGCCCGAATTTCTTTGATAGCTTCGACCTGGTTATTGCCTCGAATCTCAACGAGCAGTCCTTGTTGCAGCTCTCCAATCGCCTGTGGGAATCCAATGTGCCCCTTGTCTATTGTCGCTCACTGGGCATGATTGGCTCCATTCGACTGCAATTGAGGGAGCATTGCATTGTGGAGGCTCATCCCGATAATCGTCAGTTTGATTTGCGCTTGGAGCAACCCTTTGAGGCGTTGCGAGAGCACTTGGAATCCACAGAAGTGACCAACAAGGTGCCTTGGCTGTTGGTTCTGTACAAATACTTGAAAGTCTGGCAGCAGGAGCACGCAGTTGGAGGACAACGGGCGCCTGGCAATTACAAGGAGAAGACAAGCTTGAGAGAAGCCATCAGAACGGGCATACAAGCGGATGAGGAGAACTACGAGGAGGCCATCAAGGCGGTCAATACAGCATTTGGCGCTGGCCAGGTGCCAAAGTCTCTGAAGGCCATATTCGAGGACGATGCCTGCGAGCAGCTGCACAAAAAGGTGAGAACGTATTTCCAAAGGAAACGCACACAAAAAGAGTTATGAGTCAACAGCATACCTGTTAAATTTCTATTAGAATTAATTATCAATTAATTTATTTTTGGGAATAATCGTAGATCACTTGAAGAATTTGTGATAATTTAATGATTACGATTACAATAAATCAGAAATAATCTAAAATTATTACAATTATTCAAAAATAGTCAGAAATAATCAAAAGTAATCTTTTTAAGTAGTCGTATTATTTATGAATATTTTTGATTATTTCTGACTATATTACTTTTTTTTAATTATTTTTGACTATGTAGTGAAAAGCGAATTATTTTGAACAAAACAGTTTATTAGAAAAATGTTTGTTCTTTATTTTTTAACTATACATAAGTTTTTTACACATTTAAAAATGTTTTTTTGAATTTTCTTTCATTAAAACTAATTTTTCTGATATTTTGTAATCGTAATCAATAAATAATTGGGCAAAACCGAAAATAATCGTAATTAAATCATTATTTCGACTTTTAAACAAAAACAATCTAATTACTAATGACTATGATTAATAATCATAACTTAATTCTAACTTAATCCTAACTTAATCCTTAAATTGTATTTTAAATTTACCAAAAAAACAGAGTGATGCTTTCTGGATTATGGCCAAGGCACTGAAGCACTTTGTGGTGGAGGAGAACCAGGGCTATTTGCCGCTGCCGGGCGTGCTGCCCGACATGACGGCCAACACGGACTCGTACATTGCCCTGCAGCACATCTATCGCCAGCAGGCGCTGCAGGATGCCGATCAGGTGTACCACAAGTGCCAGGACTACCTCAAGCAACTGTCGCTGCCGGCGGACAGCATAGACGAGCGCACGGTGCGTCTGTTGTGCCGCGAGGCTGCCGGTCTGGCGATCCTGCGCGGCACACGCATTGCCGATGAGTACGAGAAGAGCTGCCGCCTGCTGCCACTGGGTGAGTGCATGAAATGGCCAATAGATTAATTTGCAAGTTGTTTATTTATTCCCTTTAATTAACAGTTGAGGACAATGAGCTGCAGGGCACGTTAACCGCCTACAACTTTGCCCTGCGCGCCTATGAGCGCTTCCTCAGCGAGTGCGGCAGCATTCCCGGCGAGTGTGCCGTCGAACAGGACATTGGACGTCTCAAGAGCATTGCCAGCAAAATGCTCAACGATCTGGGCCTGCATGTGCCCATCAGCGATGATGTGCTCCATGAGATCTGTCGCTATGGCGGCGCTGAGCTGCATGCGGTCTCTGCTTTCATTGGTAACAATAATATACACTATTTACTAAAGAGTTTCATATTTAAGCACTCTTTTTGCTTGCAGGCGGTTGTGCTGCCCAGGAGGTTATCAAGATCATTACCAAACAATACAAGCCAATTGATAATACCTTTATCTATAATGCTATAAGCACTGAAAGTGTCACGTTGAAGTTGTAAACTAGTTCTCTATTATATAATTGTTTGAAAAATATAGCGACTTAAAGCGAAATGGTCAATTAATTCATTTTATATTTACATTTACTCCGCCAGAATGTACGACGAGTATGAATATCGAATTTGCCAGCAACAGTTCAAGGGGCAGAGTGGTGAAAGTGATAAGTGCTTGGCAAGCGAAACACGAGTTCGGGGTTCAAATCCCGGTCGATGCAGATGGTTTTTTTTAATAAAAAATTTTTCATTTATTTGAATTGTCTGTCTTATGCTAGAGATACGCGCCCGTGCGGCAGAGGACGTGGGTTCGATTCCTGATTGAGTCAACGAATTCCTTTTGTTTTTTAAATAATTTTCTATTTTATTTAATTTTTAAAATTTAAAGATATCGGTTAAATCGGTTCAAATCACTCATTTAAATCATATATGGTGATAGGTGGATAATTGAGGATTAGTATGAGATTTGCATGGGCATTAAATCTTCGACGTGCCGATTTCTAGGCTTATGGTATATTACTGTCGAGTGCACTCGACTGTTCCGCTTGTTTTTGTCCTGAGCTGCTTACAGGGTATTTCCAAGTCGAGCTGGCGGTTGTTAAAAAATGCTCAAGGATATATCATTGTGTCGTTTTATTTATTAATCATATGTCGGCTTATGTACTATTTATTTATATGTATATTTTGTAAGCATTAAATTACACATGTTTTTACGCTGCATTAGCTTCAAATAGTACTGTGACGGTGTGTGTGTGTGTGTGTGTGTGTGTGTGTGTGTGTGTGTGTGTGTGTGAGTGAGTGTGTATGGGTGTGTGTGTGGGGCTTACAAAATTTCTTTTTTTTTATTATAACTTTTACCCATTTTATTGAATTTTTTACTTGTAAAAAGCCAGCCCACATTTATTTTTTTATATATTTATTTTTATCTT
This sequence comes from Drosophila subquinaria, assembly GCA_037043405.1. Lineage (NCBI taxonomy): Eukaryota > Metazoa > Arthropoda > Insecta > Diptera > Drosophilidae > Drosophila > Drosophila subquinaria. Next base: position 20,441 of record JBAMBL010000953.1, read on the forward strand.
ACATTTTCCTGTATTTATTTTATGCTTTTAACACACATTTGCCATTTAATTTTAATTTGTTGCTAATTTTTAAATTGTTTTATGGAAATTCGTTGGCATCTTTTGCATATTTGAACTTAATATTATTATTAACTTTATGTGCGCTTTTACATGTACAAATTTTGATGCTAACGAATATATCAAATTTTCTGGGCGGTTCCAAGTTTCACTTTTGCGAAAGTGTAAACGGGAACACGCCTCAGTATCATCATATCATATCTATAGGCATTTTACTTAGATTACTTTTGCTTATGTGTTAACAATTTAGTTTATATTTTATTTATTAACCTAATTCGTTTAGTTTTTTAGTTATTTCTAATAACTTGTTGTGTTTTCATTCAAATTCTTTACAATTAATTAACAAAAATGTACACAAGAATTCTACTTAATACTTAATACCAGGAGACCAGTTAATGCCTAAACTCGAACCATTAATACATCATTTTATATATAAATGTTTATCATAATTTAACTTAGTTAAAGTTAGGCGTCTTGTGCTCAGTTGTGCTCAGTTGACCTTTACCTACAATTCCATTGCATCCATCGCAGCAGCTGGAGGAGAAGATACAATCCCATTGTATATTGCCACGTTGCATGTGCCACAGTCTCTGCCCCTCCATGGTGCAGCTCCGCAAAGCTCTCGCCTACTTATAAGAAAAGCGAGTGTCAAGTTAAATTCCAGAGAAATTCTATTTATTTGAATAAAAAATATAATTTAATAATAAAACTAAAAAATAAATAAATAAAAAAATGTATTTGTATCAGTTTGAATAAAAACTATAAAATAAAATTTTTAAAATTGTTTGAATACCCCCCGATTTATAATTTTTTATCACTTCAGGTGAATTTTAATTTAAATTATTTAATATTACTTAATTTTGTATATTACTTAACTTTTATTTTCATATTAATTTTGGTCAACTGTACTTGGTTGACATTTAATAAATAAATAAATAAATATTAATAAGACTAAAAGATACATAAATAAAAAA